>OMKK01077570.1:0-15858 GCA_900302305.1 Polymixia japonica
TCACCAGCTGCACCGCGTCCAGTACGAGTACAAGTTCTCCAAGTAACTCGGCTGAAGATATTTCACAAACCGAGGTAGAAGCGAGCCGATGGAAGAATGTAACTGCTGGTGTAGAAGCAGAGAAGAAGAGAAGAGTCGTGAGCCATTAATCCCACTGTGGACACTGGACAGAGTGGCTGCCTGTGACGATGGTGAGATGGAGTCTGTGTTGGGGAGGAGGCGGAGCTCTGTGTGTAGCTGGCCTATCCCGGAACGATGTGGACACAGCTACCCAATGAGGATGTTCCTTCATCACGAGTACGGATATTGACACATTTTACTCGGATGATACTCGTTTCAACTGAGTATTCGGCTCAACCCCAGTTGATATCCTTGCTCATTGAGTTCAGTTCACACACTGGGTGGAGCCACATCAAACTACTAATGAGCACAGACAACTCTTCAAGAGGGCCATCATCTTTTAAAAACATTCAATAACATTTGAATTATATAATTATTTTGAGGAAATACTGAAAAATACTGGAAACGCAATAAACAGGAAAATATCTAGTTGTTGATATGTAACTAATACAGTACATATAAATCATTAGAGGCTACTATGAGCATGATCTTAAAGTGGCAATCTCGAACATCTCTGAAGATTTTCATTTAAATAAATGTTAAGTCACTATCTATCACTGAATGAGGTAACACAATGGTGATTGAGCCTATGACCCACTGATGAAAGCCCTTGCATTTGCAGTATTATGAGTATTAAGAACCGGGTGTCTGTGGCGACTTCCCCACCATGCATTCAAATCACAAACGGCGCAGTTAGTGATTAGCGACTAATTACTGCTTTTCGCCATAGGTGCCGCCAAAGAACAAAATGGAGATCTTTGAGATTGCCACTTTAAGTAATATGAAACAGTGTTAATGTCATCCCTCAAAGACAGTGATATGCATTTCCTATATTTCCTCTTGTACATATTTAGGCTTGCAATGGCTGCATACAACGAATAATTACTAGGGAATATGTCACAGCACATTCACTGGTATAGTAATACAGTTGTACAAAAGTTATATCAAGTTGGCCATTTGCCCATTCTGTAAATGTATACATTCTCCCTTTAAACATATGAAAATAATTTGCCCTGAGGCTTCTAATTTCTAGAGTTCATATTTTGAAGAATACAACGTTCAAACTGCAGTCAAAAAACAAAAAAATTTGAAATGAAAGATTATCTTTGGAAATTAAATTTAAAGGATAGGTTGGCTATTTTTGAAGGCCCTATTTATCAATAGTCTGGCATGATCCTGACTGGCCTGTCCTCAAAAACCGTGATACATGTCCTTTTCAAAAATGGGAAGCTCAGTATTGTGAGTGTCTTCATAACTTGTGTTCATAAGTATCTTCATAAGTTCACAAACCGAACCTTGTATCCAAAGTTAGTAGGTCTAGGCTCCAGGGGGTATTCCATAAAGCGCGCCAAAAAGTACGGGGATTTGTTTTCAAAACCTGACTTGACTTACCTACCATAACAAGTCAGTCGGTTTAAAGCAGTTCCATAAAGGTAACTTCAGGCTCACGCGATCAGGCTAATTCACAACAGGTTCAAGCAGTCGAGATAATTGCACGTGCACCCTATTCTTAAGCATTAAAACATATAATAATGGGAAAAAAGTAATATGAACGCCATAAACAAAGCCAGAGGGAAAGCCTGTCAAGAAATTGTTGATCGGTTGAATGCGTACATAGCAACTAAATTCAACTGCAATAAAATATTTTGATAACTAAATCTTGGGCACAAGCTAACAGTTTCAAAGAAAATTACAATCCATGCCACCTAGTGCTCTACATAAAAGAATATCTATCTTTGTTCTAACACGTTTTATTGTTTCATAATGTAGCAAATTATCTGCCTGGAATCAACAGTCAATAAACTGACACACATATTACATAAATTAGTCATCTGGTTCTGTCGTATTGTAAAATAACTTGACAATACTTGTGAGGTGGATGAAATGCTGTGGGTGGATAGAGAGGAGAGACTGGATGACCAGTGAGATGGTGGAGTGAATTTACATCTTGAGTCTTTTCTTTTACAATACTTTACAGTAGTTTGATCTGTTTGAATTTTCTTGGTATTGACTGTAGTATTTGCAGAAATGCTATTGTTACTGTAAAGTACAAACTTTTTTACTATTTTACTGTATAGGTACATAGTGAGGCTGTGAATATATATTTTAGTTGAATTTAGAATGTTTCTGGCATAATCTTTGACAGTATGACTAGTTCCCCCGCCTTCCGCCTGATGACAGCTGGGATAGGCTCCAGCAACCCCCGCGACCCTAAACAGGACAAGCAGTTGAAGATGGATGGAGTATGACTAGTTGGCTACATAGGAACATGTCAGTAATTTGACAATACTGTACAGTAGGTTACTGTATCAATCTCGATATGGTAATATCCACTCAGTGTACACTGTCAGATCGTATATCAGATCGTATATCGACGATTGAAAGGATGATCGACGATGTTTTTTCCTACACCGATATTAAGGCAATTTTATTTAAGTTACTATCAGAACTAAGATGTTATAAAAAATAATCTCTAGAACCTGCGCCCTACTGTGCATTTATGTTTCTGGTGGAGCGACATGTCCGTCCGCTGAGTCCCGTTAATCAGCAGAGTGACGAGTGAATTTTAAATCCTTAATTACTAACCAGTTTGCCATCTCTTTTCCACCCCACATCTCCGTTCTCCATATGCCTGCTCACCAAAACTTTGCTCTGCGCTCCATAACAGTAGTTAACGTTATGGATATGATTTGGATTGTGATATTAAAGATAAGATAATGTTAAATGGAACATGATGCTGTGATATTGTCGCACCAAGCACAGACAGACTTTTAAAAGGGAGCCGCTGTTTCAATTGTGAGACATTGCTATTAAATATAAAAAATTTTAAATGTTTAAATACTTTAAATAAAATGTACTATTTTAAATAAAACACACACTAATGTTTATTCACATAACTTTAACTGTATTGCTTGCAGAAAGCTTAAAGGTTTGATTATTTCAAAGCTCAGTCAGACGCTGAGCCACACTCAAGATGATTATTCAAAATCTTTAATCCAAATTAAATTATAACGTCAATAATTTAAAAAAAGCTAAACAGAGAATAATTTAATAGAAATAAATAAATATACTACTTCTACTACTACTACTACTACTATTACTAAGAATGTTATTATTAATGCAATATAAATATTTTAACAGCAGAAATGTGTTTATTCATCCATAAACAGTTCACAATAACCAAATTCGGATAACAAGTAACTTTATCACGTACTCTTAGAAATCCAAAACATACTTAAAATGGACAACTGCACATTTAAATTTAGGTCAGTGCTTAAAAGTAAAGTGCTTAAATTCCAAAAAGCAAATACTGCCCCCTGGTGATCAGATCACCTATCAGCGGTCTTGAGTAACTACGATTGGACGATATGAAAATAGAAACGATCGTCCAAGCCTAGACTGTGTCATATCGATGATAATGGTAACATTTTGCCCGTTTTCGTTTAAGCAATGGTATAGGTAACGTTAATTTTGGCACGAGTAAAACATTTTGATTGATTTAGGTTCTTTTGCAGGTGAAATAGTGTTGTGCTACACACTTATAATGTTGTGGGGTTTACACTTTTACAGTTTTGAGAATGATGGCAGGAAATGTATTTAAGCAATTGAGAAAAACTGTAAAATAAATTGAGGCACTAGATGTGGAGCTTCGGTGCAAGAAACCCAAGATGAGAAAGTTGGAACTGGAAATCCAACAACTACAGAAAGATGTAAGTAGAACTAATCAAGATGATACATGACCACTGTGATTTTTGTGACACCATTTAATTGTATGCCCCCCCAATGCACAAACACACAGGCATTTTAATTATATTGACTATTTGTCATCAGAAATGTAGTATCAAAATCCATAGCCCTCAATCCTGTATTTTCCTGATAGACCTTATGTAGACCATACAGCAAATACATTATAAATAAACGTATTTAGTGGGTTGATGGTTTGAGTCTGTTTATGTAGCATAAGCTTAAATTATTCATATGATATATGCTACCATACAATAAATAAATTATAAATAGATTAATAAACATGTATGTATGTCTTATCATTTATCATTATAAAATGTTTTTATTTTCTATAAACTTTAATTTTTGGTTATGGCAGCATGCTGGAAAGTTGGTGGTAAAATCATCTCTTTCCAGTCAGGTCAGTGTTACAGGAACTCTGGTTAAGCATCAACTCAGGCTTAGCCTGACAATTAGCATTCCCCAGAGCAGGTTAGTTTCCAAGCATAAGTTGCCATAGTTAGTGCGCTTCAACTAAGCTGAACTTTCTTTATGGAACTGAATACATTGGAAATGAGCCTGGTGTATTTGATAATCTCGCTTTATGGAATACCCCTCAGGGGGGCGTCATTGCGCAAGCTAGCTTGTTTGTTCACTCCAACAAATTAGCAGCAGGCAGCTCGTTTTAATCTCTTAGATTGTGACAGAGTAGCTCCATCACTGACTGCAGGTAACGCACACAGACACACACACACACACACGCAACACATCCCCCAACAGCACATGGCTGCAGAGAAGCTAACAGCTATTGAACTTCCAGACTGTGTATTAGATTGTTTTGTTTTTTTAAATATTTGAGTTATTGAGGAACTCCCTTTTGTAATATTTTGTACTCATAGAGTATTTTGTTCTTCTGCCTTTCATCTTTTTTGTAAACATTCTCACCGCACTTTGGGAGGCCGGCATAATAAATCACACCATCATAATATTTTTCGACTACGCCTGTGTTTTTCCAATTTCTGAGGAGTTTAAAATAGAACCCCGCGACACTGACATACAGGGCTTGCCAGCTAAATATTTTAGCAAGAACATTTAGTTTGCTGGCACGATGGCTTCCTATGATGATCAATATGTAGTCCATCATGATGAGGAAACCGACTTTAATGTTTTGAGCCACAGTGCACGGGCGATGAGCTACAACAAATGAAGGAGAGGGAAAGAGGCACAGAGAGGCACAGGCTTATGCAAAATGAATTCTGAATAACCATAAAATGAGTGAAGACCATTATGAGAATACTGTGAGCTTCCCATTTTAGAAGATTATATGCATCATGGTTTTTGAGGCCTCAAACGATTGCCCCAATGGATTTGTATGTATTGGAGCCCGATATAGAGATATGCGGCGCTGGTAAGTTTGTCAATACTGCACCAATCAGTCTGGCATGATCCCGACTTGATTGATTCAGGGCATAATTTCACTATTGATAAATAGGGTCTAACTTCAAAAATAGCAAACCCATCCTTTAATAACACATCGCTTTTCAAATACTCAAAATGTTGTTACTAATTTTAACTTGAATAAGGTGACTAATGATATTGAGAAAGCAGAGGGTTCAAGTGGCAGGTTTCAAGTTTTCAATGCAAAACCAAAAATAACTGCATAACATACATTCTTTTCTTTGTACCTTTAAAACAGTTGATTTCCAAAAAGGCACAAAGAATTTGTTGCAATTTTGGCAATTTACAAAAACATTCAAACAACCTCTGTCTTTTTAGCTGGCATCCAGCCTGTTGTGCCTAACCACCTTTTCAGTCAAAACAAAGACCCAAAGAATGCATTTCCAGCCAGGGAGAGTTCACTTCAAGGTGTGCACTTTGATGTTGTCAACTTTAGTGCACCTTTGCTGTGTAGCATTTTCAAGGTTTTGAACTCAAGAGGCATCCTGTGTGGCACTGCATTGGAGAAGTATCGATACTTCAGCAAATCATAATAATGGTACTTGACCAAATTTCCATTTGCGTCCCTTGGAAAGGGCCAAAATCCATACAGGTGAATCTCATCGCAGAAACGAGTGGCCAGAGTGTACATCAATAGTCCAGTGCTGGGTCGTTTTATATTTATTTTGTTTGTCAGCCAGTATCTAGGGAAAAAAACAACAAATTGTTTAAAGGGATTGTAAAGGGGCTGGAAATAGTTAAAATAACCATACATTATCACAGAGGGATGTATCCACTACACATCTACCAATTATCTATTCAAAGTAATGTCAATAGCTATAATAAACACACATCGCAAATCAGACAAACTCTGTATTGAAAAGACCTCAGGATTACGTGGGTGTGGTTCGGACCCCTGCCACCCCGCCTCAAATAAACAAACACCCATCCATCCAAAATGACAGAGCCAGGGTGATTAGCTGTCATTTTGTGGATATTTATGCCAATTTTGGGGCGCGTTTCAGAAACTAAAGAATGTTTCACAAATGGTTACAGAACAGAGAGTTTTAGTGAATAACCTTAGCTAACGTTACTGTTAGCAAGCTAGCAAAACCTTTAGGAATTCAACAATAAAGCAAACAAGTGTTTGGCTCAGGACTCAAATAGACTGTTTTAGCGGGACAGAATAGTTTTATTGGCCTCAAACTATGGGAGGAGATATGCAATGAGAGGAAAACATTTATTGGCCAGGACGCCAGGCCTCTGATCAACTCTGCCCTATTATAGATATACAGTATATAGATGGAAATTGATAGACTGATATATTTCCAGATTGCAATGCAATTGATTTCCTTACACTGTTGCTGATGCTTAACACATACCATAATAACCCTATACAACAAAGTCCGAAGCAAATTATGGATTTACCTTTACATATCACTTTAACATTAAATGTTTGGAGTTATTAGCTGAAGCTAGTTGAATCAATCAATATTACACAATATTGCCTATAGGTCTACAAGCCAGTTACCGAAATTCTGGATAATTTTTCAGTTAAATTGAAACGTGGAATAAAAGTGTTTTGATTGTAGATTTGAATATTCAAAGTAAAATTCAATAGAATATTCAAAAATGGATAATCCATAGTTGCAGCTGTAGACTAGAATTCTACAATATTGGTTAAAGTGCCAAGATCGAATATGGCACCTACGCAAAGTGGTGTAATTAGACCTCACATCAAAGGGAAAACGCGTCACTAACACTAATTTGAATGCGTGGCGGGAAAGTCGCCACAGACACCCAGTTCTTAATACTCATAATACTGCAAATGCAAGAGCTTTCATCAGTGGACCATAGACTCAATCACCACTGTGTTACCACACTCAGCGATAGACAATGACTTAACAGACAATGAAAATCTTCTGAGATCTTCGAGATTGCCACTTTAATAGCCACGTTACACTTAAAAGAGCCGACTGCGATTCAGTCTCCACAGCTGCTTAAATATAAATCACCTGGTTGCGAGGACTGTATGATACGTTTATTTTTTAAAAAGACAAAAAGTGGGGTAGCAGAACCATAACTTTGCTCCCCCTAATTGAATAATGGGGATGCATTTGCTCCACTTGCTGCATTGCTCAGGCGCCTATGACTACAACCACTTACTAGCTTCCCGACAGCCTTTACCGCTTGCTTAAAGCTCTGTCCACGAATACCCAACTTAATTAGAAGTGCTAAAGTTGATTTCCCTACAAATCCTTGACAGCCTACCTGAACAGGGACACTCTAGCTCTCCAGCCTGGCTGCTTCACCTCAGCTGCTAGCTCAGAATACTTCAGCATTTTTCTTTCATGAGCCTCATCTACCGCATCCTCCCACTGTGAGCTCCACAAAAAAAACCCACAACCTGCTGTGTCTCTGACCATGAAACTAAGTGCAGAGCTCACCATTTCCCTAGGGATTACTAGCCGTTTCCCTAAATCCACTGCCATCTGCCATTCTTGGCAGATGCAGTTTCACCCAAGACTGGCAGAGAGGAACAGGACGAGGCCGGGGGGGGGCAAACTTGTAGTCCCGAAAAAGCTGTGTCCTGTTGAGCCTCCAGTAACTGTTCCCATTCTCCGTGTGGACAAGTCTCGGGACTAAAGGCCTTTACACACCGGGGAGGTGACGAATAAACGACACTCGCCTGCGAATATTTCGCATCAAAACTATTCATACCGACAGCGATACGAATTTGCGACAGAAGCACAAATTTGCGACAGCTCATTCTTCAGAAAAAATGATGATGATGATGATAACCCTGTCCTCCTCCTCCTCACTTGACAAAAGAAGAGCAGATGTTGGGTAACATTATGTCCTGTTTTACAAGGTAGAGAAAGGGAACTAGAGTTCCACTCCGGCTACCGACATATTTTGGGATGTCGGTGGGACAGTTTTTTGTTAGTGTACATTTTGAATACATAGGCCTAAAATATCTATATTATAGCCTATCATAAGCACAAAGTCTTTCACAACACCACCTTATCTATCTATTTATCTATCAATCAATCATACTCATATCATCCTCTTAGTAGACAGGCTATTGATTATAGGCTACAGCAGTTAACCAAGAAGGGACATGATTGATAAGAGTGTCTACTATACTGCCACCTACTGGACTATTATTTTAGCATTCTAGCAGCAGTGTGAACCATATGGTGAAAACAGTATACCCACGTGATGTCCGTTCCACACAACGTGACTGGTTGATGCCTTTATTCGCGGTGCAAAACAGAAAAATCAACCTCATTTAAAAAAAATTTTTAAAAACGTTGCTTTTTCACAGCGTAATGTGTGAAAGTACTCATGACAAAAACAACAGTTTGAAAAAATATATTGACGTGCAAAAAAGACGCCCCCGGTGTGTAAAGGCCTTTAACCTTAGCATTTGCCTTTGACTAAAAGATAAAGGTTGATGGTCGCAATGACGCAATGCAGGCATACCCTCAGTTTTATTTATTACAGATTATAGAGAATTAGTCGTGAAACAAAGTAGAAAGTAAGGGCTCATCATAACCTAATGTTTGGTCACCTGGGTCAGGATTATACATTTAACCAGTTAAAAGCCCTTTTCACCTAGCTGAGCATTTGCAGAGATGTGCATAGATGTTGCGCATTGACATTGTGAATGTCTGCAACCGTCTTTCCTACCTTTACATCTGAATTGCTGCAATCAGCTTTAGAGTATAATACACAACATACATCATTATTTATATTAAAATAACTCAGTGTTTCTCAACTGGTGGGGCACACCTCCTAGGGGGGTGCCAGAGAACTGCAAGGGGGGGTAGACAACAGCCCCACTTTGAGAAAATGTGCAGCAGAAAGCAGGCACTAGTCACTGAGGTGACATTATAAAGTAGAAAGCTAGTTAAATTAATTTTCTATAGATGCACATTTTATTTTACAAATTCTCAATATGTATTAAATGGGGGCATGACTAGGAAACGGTTGAGAACCACTGAAATAACAACAAAAACTTTGCAATTTGTTAGCAAACGCCCCTTGAGATACAAGAGGCCTACGCTTTCTGTTTTGTGTGTTAGAGCGCAGTGTGTAAGCTGGTACCTAATGTGAAGCAGCCATTGTGCACATGTTGTCATCTGTGCTTCCAACTTACCCTCTCACTGCATGAATCAGCCGCAGGGATGGGTAAGCCGTCTTTACTGCCAGCTTACGCTTCACTATCAGTTGGTTGACACACTCCACGTGCTTCTCTCCTCCCTTGACCATGAAGGCAGGGATCCACAATAGGCTGTCGTTGAGCATGCGCAGGCGGTGGACCAAGCGCTCGGTGTCTGTGTGGTTCTTCAAGCTGCCGTAAACTCGCTGGATGACCGAGGGGTTCATGGTCGTGAAGTTGGATCTCGTGCCCACGTCGTTGGCATAACCCACCAAGGGAGCCAGGTTACAGCTGAGGGAGGAGGGGGAGAATTAAAAGGGAGTACAGAAAATCGTTTTGGGTTTTTTTTCTTCACATTTACATAGTTTCTATATGCGGATTGGATTTACTCATTGTTATTAATATGGTTGTCGCCTCCAGAGGTGGTTTGGGTGAATGCCAGGTGTAAAGGGAGGCCATAGATACAGGGCGAGTGTAATAAAAGCATTGGCGCATACTGCTGGACTGCACACAATTTCACGTGCTCTAGAGGGTTTCTGAATTTTACATTTCAAAACATTTGTAAATGTTTCATCCTCATGACGTATACAAGCAATCATTCCTCTTGAGTTTTTGCATTGTTCAGACAAGTCAGAAGTCAAGCTGCAGCCAAGACCAGGTTTAGGAGGAGACTAGATTTTACCTTACGTAACATTTTGCCATATTATTCAGTCACAAAGAAATATTCTTGACTCAATGGATTTTCAGCATGCAGTATGCTCTTCAACTTTATTAACATAAGGCAATTTCAAACCAGACAATTCTAGTTCATTACAAAAGCAATCTAATTCACACTCTGCAGAGGGAAATTAAATGGCTACTAAACTGTGCTGTAATAGGAACACTTGATGAGGTAAATGCAATGGAATTTGCACATTTACACTTATTAATATACCTTGTTCAATCATACATGTATAAACAAACACACGCCTGAAATCGTTTGATTAACCTACTAGCTGAGAGTGTTGATCCATTACATTCTGACAGCTAATATTGTCATTACTTTGAGCGTTTTTCTGAACATAATCTTATTTTTGAGGTGTGGTTAAGCAACAGTTAATGGCTAAGAAACTATGAAAGGATTATTATCAAGCAATTTCAAATATTTTGTCTTGAATGCCACCAAATGACAATGCTGAATTATTAAATGGTTAAGTCCCATGCTGTAGGGTTGGGCGATAAAACGATCTCGATAATTTTCACGATAAAATCTTCCACGATAACAATGATATATTCATTATTTATTTTCAATAGTTGTTTTTGAGTCCGTTTTCCTCTACGTACAAAAACACTACACAAACAGCCAACCAAATACACTACGTCAACAAAGAATGGAATCTTCAAAGCAGATGCCCTCAAACTACATATTTTCCAGACAACCAGACCGCAGAGATAATTGCTCAGGGGCTTGTGGAAGCACTCGCGTGTCAACCAACCTGTTAACTCATCAGCTGTAAACGGTAGATGCCCTAGTCTGTGTTGTTTGGATTACAGAAGCCATTGGATCCCATTGTGTTCCGGAAAGCACCAAAAACATGTTACGCAAAGTCCATGATAGACATAATCCATCACAATAAAACAGCTGTGTATTGAATCATTACCAAAAGGACTTGGAAAGTGATGTTAAATGCTGATTATGTTGAGTTTGCACTTCCCATTTGGTTTTGACTCACTACTGCCACCCGAAGAAAGAGGAAAAATAACATTCTACCGATTATAACGTTACTTTGTCAATAAAAGCAATATGCAGGTCTTCCACACAAATATACTGGTTTGATAAACGTTAACTATTTGCCTGTGGAATCTGGATAGAATGGGACCCAGTGGGACTCTGTATCTAACGCAATGAGCAGCTGAACGGACTAATTTTAGACTCACTAAAGACAATGATGTAAAATAAGGAAAACATTAAACAGCACCAGTGTTATCTTTAAATAATTAAAGTTTCAAAATCCATTTCAGGTCATCAACTATTTTACCTCTGCCCAGAATGATTGTCACCTGTCCGTTCTGATAATAAATAATTGTATATTATAAACCATAATTAACCTTCTGGTTTCTTTAGAGTTTTGTCCTAAGAATACTCTTAAAACTGTAAATTGAGCATTATTATTAAATATATATTGTGATAACTATCGACATCGATCAATACAAAAAAACATATTGTGATAATATTTTTGGCCATATCATCCAGCCCGACCATAGCGGATAAAAATGAATAGAGGAGGCTGAAACAAAGAAGAACTTACCGTATAACAAAATCATGGCTGTCAATTTCCTTCCCACAGCCACTGTTCAGAAGCACACCAGAGTTTCCAACCACAGCACATGTCTTGAAGCGCCGGTTCTTGAGTGGTGAAATATCAGGCAGCAAGCTGTACAGCGTGTGGGAGACATTGAATGTCCGACGTCTGTCTAGCACATAGTGGAAGGTCTCTCCAGGTTTGAAACTGCTCTTTACTACAGATATGTCCCTCTCAGCATCCAGGAAACGAAGAATGTCCTTTCTTTATACACCAGAAACAAAAGAACAGAATATGCACAGAATGTAGCACAACAAGCACAAGGAAATTATAAATTCAACATAGAAAAATGTCTCTGACAATAAAGATGTAATATTGTTGCCTTTCAGCAAAGAATAATACATTTATTTGGTATTTGAGTTATTTGGTAATACTGAGTGCCTAATACTAAGTAATCTCTGATTAAATCACAAACAAAGTTCCCTCATGATGAAGGTGATGTCTTAAACAATTTAGAAGCTGAGCGTATTATCTGGACTTCAAAACATTTTAATATTTCTGAACAACTAATAAGGCAGAAACATATTGTAAACATCAGATGTGTGCGATTTCAAACATGGACGTTTTTTTCAATAGCTCAGCCCTTAAAGTATTACGTGTCACATTAAACCCACTGACAGGTCTGCTCTGAATTTAGTTCGATTTTGGAGCTTCAACAAAGGATCATGATGTTTCATGAGCCACAGTGACTATTGACCTATTTCAAGACAGAATGTCTTAAGATGTAATAAAATAACTTCAATCTTAAAAAGTAATTCAGCTAGTAGTAGCATACAACTTTTCAGTGTTTACTCACCTTATCATGAGAACTAATGATGAGTTGACCCTCCATCCTCCTGGCAAGTGGAGCAAAGACGCTCCATGCAGGGCCTTGTCTGAGTAATTGATCAGCAGCCTGGAAGTGCTAAGTCTTTCATCACTAAAGGAGAGGGAAACAGTTCTAGTGTTATACAGGTTGCTGGGTATGCATCCCCTCACACTTAACCAATTAAACCATTACAATGTAATAAGTGCTAAAACGTTATAAATGGATATGTTGGAACAGTTTTACATATGAAACATATTTACATATGACTGCTGACTTCTAATGACAAAAAATATATCTCAAAACAGCACAGGGATTGTAAATGTTTTTAAATCTTTGTTCACATACTGACTGACTGACTCATTTCCTGGTTTGTGCAGCACTTACAACAACTTTATTGTTGCATACCAAGTTGACTATGAAGATGTTTCAACTACCTTTTTTTAGAGGAACTTTCCAGAGAGAGCAGGCCATTAACCACACGTTTCAGAGTTGTCAAGTTAAGGTTACAGTTATGGTAAGCTTTCATAAACCTCGACTGAAAATTACATTACTTTTGCTTACAGCAGGATGTGAGCTTTTATCCTCTGCCCAGACTTGCCTCACATAACAGAGCCCAACAGTGAATTTTCACAATGTTGTTAGTAACCTTGTGACTGGTTCCATCTCCCACAGTATATGTCAACAAGTATCAGTTTATGACAAAGAATGTTGTCCATTTTGTTTTAGACAAAAACCGACAGCAACATTCAACGGAAATACCCTATTGTTACAACTTTCAGGCATCCACATGCAACACAGCCACATCCTGTTACTTCCTATTTGTTGCACTGTTTAAACTAATGCCTTTATTCACTCCAAGCGTTTCAGGAGGTTTTAAGTGGACAGCAAAAGATATTAAAAGGCTTTTGTTTGTGCCTGTGTTGTTGCCAACACAACAAAGTCATCAGTGTTATTCTGAGACAGGAAAATTTGGACAGGAACTGAGAAAGAGGATGTCTGTAGTAGTACTAGACAACTTCCACCTAGAAATGTCACCGAATCAGCGTAAAGCAGTAAATTGCTTTAAAAAAACAAAAACAAAAAAAAAACAGAGTGCAAATCTCCTCTGGGTAGATAAAGGTTTTGGTTTGTCACCAACACAGCATTTGCACTCCTGCCATTGTTGGTAAAGGCCAGAAGAAAGAAAAGAAAATTGTTATCACTCTTGATTACAGGGTTTATTATTCAGTATTTGTAGCGATGTTGGAAATGACTGGGAAATTAAAGTGGAATTAGCACAGAGAAGATTGATACTATATTTTTTCATCACAGTCTTCTGCCCAGTGGTGTAGTGGCACATCACTACAAGATGCCAGTTTAGGGCATAAAATCAATACTTTAACCGATACTTTACACGTAAAGTAGTCAACCTTCTCTGGGTTACCCTAATCCACAAAACGGTCACACCAGAGTTTCAAGCATTTCTACGTCCAGTATTCAATCCTATAAGTTAATAGGCAGGTTCAACTGGATCCAAACGTGTGAAGAAGCCGAGTTTGCCCCAGTTTGTACGCCGGAAGAATACGAGTCATGTAGGACACCTCTGGGAGAGAGAATTCCTCCAAATCCCCCAAAATAATCCAGTCACATACACAAGCACGGTTATCTCAAGTAAAAACGCTACGACAAAGACAGACTGATTGAACCGCTACTAGTAAGTATTGCGGCGACATTGTTTCAAAATCCCGGTTCAGTTCAAACAAAGGAGCACAATAGCATCCATCTCGGCTGCCTTTGGGCTGGACCCAGTCGAGAAGAGGCGACTTGTAGGACATTGCGTAGGACTCGTTTGCGACTCAACATCACTGGAACAATGAACTATTTAGTTGAATGTATCCCGGAGTATAAACGCTGTCCACTGATATCCTACCTGTGACGTTACTGGCTGTATCAATCTCTAACAACGTATCGTACCCAGTAAGTTGAGCTTCCTGTTGTTCACTTCTAGTTATCTCTTTCGTCTTGTAGAAAAGCAAGAAGAGGCCTATAGTGCAAATAGTCCACTGTTTCCGCGTAATGTGCATCTCGTTGTAGAAATCCCGGCGGATTTATAATTTTCTTATTAGCCGGATTCGCTGCTCGTCCGAAGCCCTTCCCAGTCGTTTCTGATCTACTTCTTTTACTGTGCAGCTGCGTGACACGCCGTGCAACCTGCCTTGTGACTGAAAAGCGGACTAACCTATCAATTCGCTCATATTTTATACATGCAAATTTTGCCCCTTTACGACACCAATGGTTATCCAGATGTAAGGAGGGTGTCGCTTGAAGACGGGTTCGCAATCAATTAGCGTACAGGTCAGAATATGACAAATCCAATTTTGCAGGATCTGATTTAGCTATCCCTGGTGGTGTTTTGGGTCAGCACCTGTATAAATCTAGCTTGGATGTTAGAGGGAAGGGGTGAGTGAGACATTCGTTTGGGTAGTCTTGGGCACCTCCCATCACAGATGTTTCGGTGTAACATTAGTAGGGACCAATTTTAACCTTGTTCATTGTACCAATTTTAATTACCTTATATACTGCTGGGTAGCTTAACCTATAAAAATATATCATGATTTATTAGTTGATTTACAATTTGTATTAATAATCTAAATCTGCAAAGTAACTAGTAACTAAAGCTGTCAAATAAATGTAGTGGAGTAAAAAGTACAATATTTCCCTCTGAAATATAGTGGAGTGGAAGTATAGAGTATCATAAAATGGAAATACTCAAGTAAAGTACAAGTACCTCAAATTTGTACGTACAGTACTGTAAGGAAATTCACTTGGTTACATTCCACCACTGATTCACAGGTTAAGTTTTGTACTCTCTTTAAACTGTTGAGTTTAGGAAATTAAAATGTTAAACTATCATAGCCTACAACACACATTTTACACACTGAACCTGACTTGCCTCATAGTCAATCTCACTAGTTGTGTTTCAAGCCAACCATTTTAATGCAAATTCTTATTTCATATGCTGCAATACTAAAATGTCTTCAATATTGCAAAAAAAAAGTATGCTTGCTTGAGGTGGAAACTGTTTTTTGTCGATAAGAAATAATGCGATAAATAGCGATGGAAACGCATTTGTCAAATAAATAATGGCATATAAAGGAAGAACAACCACAATCCCCTCTATGTTCTACACCCAGGTGACAACCTTCAACCCCGGTAATTGAAATACACCTGACTCACATTTTATTTTTTGCAACATTTCAACAGTTCACTTAAGGGGTAACCAC
>OMKK01077580.1:0-14509 GCA_900302305.1 Polymixia japonica
AGCCAGCGTTAGCAGCTGGTGCAATGCAGGAGAAACAAACAGGCAGACTGGCAATTAGGTTACACACACACACACACACACACACACACACACACACACACACACACATACACTCAGCTAGTCTACTTATTCTGGCAACAGACCAACTCCTTTCCCAGTCAGTATTCATGTCTGCTTGTATGTGTGTGTGTGTGTGTGTGTGTGTGTGTGTGTGTGTGTGTGTGTGTTTGTGCGTATTCAAGTGCAAGTGGAGCTGGGTAGCTGTCATCATTCTAGGATCAATATAGTGTGAATCCATAAGGTGTTTATTTCTTCCCTGTGTGCTCCTGAGCAACGTCCCTCTGTAGCAGCACTGGCTGCCTGCTTTCACTTTCTCTGTTCGTATCAAGCAGACTTATCACCAGGAGGTCTCTGTGTGTCTGTGTGTGTGTGTGTGTGTGTGTGTGTGTGTGTGTGTGTGTGTATGAGTGGGTGGAACGTTGGGTGGGTAATTGGATCGTTACTGGGTGTAGGTGGGTGGGTGGATCCATAGATGTGTGTGGGTGTATGCATGCACATGTACTGTATGTGTGTGTGTGTGTGTGCCCACGCGTGTCTTATTGCGTGTGTCTCTCCCTTTTGCTGTGTAAATGGAATGTAGTAATTAATGAGCTGGTGGGTTCAGGGTTATTTATATCTTGTGTTACTGTGTGAAGGAGTTCACACATCTTGAACTTGTTTATGCATTATGTCTATGTAAGTTTGGTGTGTGTGTGTGTGTTTTGGTCTGTGTTTTGTTCTTACCCGTCATAGCTAGCAGAAGCAGACCTGATGCAACATGGCAGTTCTGTAATTGATCCATCCTCCTATGGCAGTGTGCACTATGCCCACGACCCCCCCGACCCCTTTCCTGTCAGCCCCCTCCACTCCATCGCATCTCTCCTGTCGCTTTCCCTCCTGTCCACATCCCTCCCTGTGTTCCTGTCGTCCCCGCTGACAGCGTCCTGCTCTTCCCTCTTCCTCCTCTCCTCTCTCTTTCCTTTATACCACATTGCCTTCTCTTCTCTCTCTCTCTCTCTCTCTCTCTCTCTGTCTCTCTGTTAATATTAACTTCAAACCTAGGACTAGTTAGCCAGTCCACATGCTAATTAGCATTAGCAACAGCTCCGGTATCCTCATTAACTTGCATGGAGAGAGAGGCTAAATCGTTAACCACCATGCTAAGGTAGCTCTGCGCTAGCTGTAACCGGCTGACTGTGGGCTGGAATGAATAATAGATGAAGTGGCGCTCCTTTATTGCTAATGAAAGCAGGCGGCTGCTTCTTGTGCTGAAATGTCACTAAGGCACAAGGAGAGCCCGAGGAGTAAGATGCTTTTCCTCTCTATATGGAGGGATGGAGAGATAGAGGAATGGAGAGATGGACAGATGGAGGGATAGAGAGATGAGAGAACAGATGCACTTCTACTTCTCTTTCTTCCTTTTTGATTATGTCCTTGTCAATAGTTTAAGGGATCAGGTGTTTTAAGATGGATATTTCCTGATTTCACTAGTTTTTCATACTCCATGGTGAAAGCATTCCATCAACAGAGTGACAGCCTGGGAAAGGCTCCATAGGAGGAGCATTGCACTGTGGGATAATTGAAAAGATGTGAATATATAAGGCCACTATCCATATTTAGCCAGTTTATTCTTTTTCATCTTTGTGTACTTAAGAGGAGAAATGATGATGTTCTTACATAACTAATTAACAGTTCCCAGCATGGAGGCTGCAAAACCATTGCCTTAGAACAAAACTAAGGAAACTCCCACTCTGACAATCAATCATTGCCTTTTGTGCTATTTGCTTTTGTAAGTGGGAGTTTTCAGAGAATATTTTTTCCAATATGCAGCCAAACACAGAATATGTAATGTAGGCTAAAACAATCAATCACAATAGATGTCACTCAAACACAAAACCTCCTTAACATTGTTTTTTTCTGTGTCTCTGGGCAAATGATAAATAACCAACAAACTACTGTGGTTAATTAGCTGTCTAGTTTTTTCTCTACTTTTATGTTTGTCCAGTGTCCACTATTTTGAGGAAGACCTCTGCAGACCTGTGTTAATGGCAGTTCCATTGAACATGAACCATCATAACTGTCATTAATGCTAAAGATACCTGGTGCAACCCATAACCTTAACTTGAAGTTCCTCAAAGAATTCTCAAAACAATTTGAATTAATTTGCAACATAATCACAAGTAGCACTCTGGGGTAATCTTGCAACAGTCTTGTGAAACCCACAAACAGAAGTTCCCCAGCTCATTCTCTCTCTGGGGTACAGAGCCAGATGTTTTGCGGTACAGCGAAAATAATCTGGTCCCTGTAGAATACATATAGTACACAGACAGACTAGTCATAGTTGACTGGACATGACTGGATAAAACTGGATTAGACTGGACCTGATTAGTTTAGACTGAATTTGAATAGCCTGGATCACGGCTAGACTGCACTAGGCTGAATTGGACCGGACTGTGCAAGATTAAGATGAAATTCCCCCGGATGTGTGCTATACAAGCATGCTTTTAGGTGTCACTTGAAAGAGAACATTCTGGCCCTTGCCACATTCACAGACATGCTCAGAGACTGGGCTGGGCTGGGCTTTTCCATTCAGGCCCTGGTGACAACACTGTCCCCTACCCACCAAGATCCTCCATGAGGAACTTCACTCTCACTTAACGGTCAGACATTTCCCAGTCCCCTATTATCTTGTTTTCACCGTACGTCTATAATTCTCCCAGTTCACTGGTCTGAAGCCTCTCAGTTCTGGAGTGTGTCACCCGAGACATTAACATTAACTTTGACACTCATTAGATTGAACTAATAGCATCATCAACGTCATTCCTCACTCACTGGTATCACAGGCAAAGACTCTGGATGTCTTAGAATTTCATCATATTTCCCTCTATGACAGCAAACAGACACAGAGAAACAATACTGGGCTGTGATAAGGGCCTGAGACATGTTGTTGTTGCTGTTGCCGTTGCCTGCTGTTATCTCTTCTGCTGCTGCTAGCAGTCCCCCGCTGCTGCTTTCACATAGGTGACAAACACCTAGTGGTGTTTCTGGCCATTCTGGCACCTTAGGTGAGATCTCCAAACCACGCCCCACCCAAAAAAAACAAAAACATAAAATGCCATCTTCAGGGGAAATAACACTTTTTAATTTTACTATTATAAACACAATACAAAATAAATAAAGGTGCAACAGCAGGTGTGCAAAAAATATAAACAATAAAAGAGACTCAATATATTGTGTGCAGTTTTTAAAAATATTTACTTATGTACAATCAAATGTTTAACAACAGGTGCATAGAGCAGGAAACAAAAAAGTCTAATTTTGTGGACATTCTGTGGACACGCCTCGATTTCCTTGCTGCAAAATGATCAGTGACGAGTGGATGCAGGTGGTGCCTTAGGTGACCACCTATGCCTGGAAATGCCCCTGATATCACCTACATTTAGAGGTGCAGCTGTGCAAGCAATGGGTGTCAGACTGTGTCTGTGTGTGACAGAGAGAGAGAGAGAGAGGCAGAGCGAAAGAAAGACAGAGAGATCCTAATGCAGAGGTTAAGTGAGAGAAGGAAAGAGGGGAGAAATGCCTGGCTGTATGTTGGAGATATGAGCGCATACAGCTGCCACTCCCATCTCCGCCCTCTCTCTCTCTCTCTCTCTCTCTCTCGCCCACCTCCTGCCCCCCGGTCCCCCTCTCCATTCTCCAGTCTTCTGTCTCCAGTCTTCTGTCTCAGCCTGCTGTGTGTCAGGGTATTAGTCTAATTCAGTCTCCACTACACTGTAATGACCAGGGACATTCAATTAACACACTCCTCCCTCCTGGTTGGCTGGGCCAGCACACATTTTGACAAGTGCATTTCTGTGTGTGTGTTGTGTGTTGTGTGCGTATAATTTGAAAGCACTAAACAGGCTGCCAGTCATCACAAGCTTATTTGTTACATCCCATATCATGTCATACAGAAACCTTAGAAATCGCTATCTAGTTTTTAATAAATAATTGTCATATTGACTGTACATTGTTTTTGTGCTTTTTACAATACAGTATCGACTGAAAAGCAACAACAACAAAAAAAAGAATAGCGTAAGCATTAGGTTTCCACAGGACACATGATAAAGCCTGGCTGTCAGCATTAGCTTATTTGCTCTGTTCTCATTATACCAGCGTCTTCCGGGCTTCTCATCGTGTATCTCATCACCTCTCCAGCAGCTGTCGCACTTATTGGATTGGTGATAAGAGATCGAGGCATGTCCTTTTAAGGGGTTCCTGTATGTGAACGTGTGAGAAGAAGAGCGTGTTCACTTTTCACTGGGATGGCAACACACATGCACGCACACACGCAAAAGTGAACTTTTAGCCTAGCGTAGCCTACAGCCCATGCTATCAGTTTGCATTAGCAGAACCTTGATAAGCTCGTGGTAATTATCACTCTAATCCAATGTGGATGGGACATCATCTATGCCAGTCTACCATAAACCACTCCTATTTAGGATTGAAGGGCTGTGAAATTCTGCTAGTTACCATGCCCAAATTATATTGGCCCCTGGACTTGTGTAGAAACTCACACGCACACACGCATGCACTCTGCATGTTACCGGAATAAACCGACAGTGTATCTTTGCACGTGCACCCATTCATGCACACACAAACACATGCACACACGCTGGACGTGGAAGATGAAGACTGCAAATGTGTCATCAGGAAGGTTAATCACGCATGTAACGCTGCTTAGACTCATTCGGAGCAACGTGCTTCTCCTGTCGCTCCGAGGCCTTCATTAGCCACAAGAACTTTAGGACCGACTTTAACTAAAAGAGGAGACTTTTAAAATACCACTTGTCAATGAATATTAGTGTATTGTTTTTTATAGCAAATTCTCTCTCTCTTTTTTGATTCACCCTTCCCTGTCGCACTGTCCCACTGGTTCACTTCCTCTTTCATGGTTTATCCTTCTCTCTCCTTTCGTCCTCTCTCTACTTCCATCCCTTTCCTTCTCTCTCTCGCTCTCTCTTTCTGATGATGCTCTAATTAAGGAGGTTTTTTTGTTGCCTGCCCACTGTGTATAATTGCCAGCGGGGTCTGCCTGTACTTTACTCAGCAATTACGAGCAGCATTCTTCCGCTTGTAAATTGGCTAATTAAGCCTTAAGGACAGCGAGCCTATTGCGGTGGCATTAGCATTAGGAGGAGTCAGGAATGCCCCTGCTCTCCACACTCCTGGGACAGGCAGAAGTAGTGGATGAATAGTGGTTGCCATGGTAGCAATCACATGGTGTCAGATCCTGTGCTTTGGCTGTCAGTCAGTTGGTCTGTGTGTGTGTGTGTGTGTGTGTGTTTGTGTTCATTTGCAACAAATATAAGGAACCTGGAGAGATGGAACAGTGTCTGATGATGTCTTTTCACTGTTAAATCTATGAAGACAGGACAGTTGTCAAATAGAGCTTGTCATGGTTCCCTGTGACAAGATCCCTGTGTGGACTGGCTGTCATTTTGATTGATTACGGTGCCAACCAATGTAATGCTTGCCTTGCAATATGACCCTTGAAATCTGATTTCAAACTTTTCCAAACTATTTAACTAAAGGTGCCAACTAAATAGTTGTCAGTATGAGATTCCAGTCATAGAAAGTTCTTCAGTAGAATCATATACCACAAGTAACTAGGAAGAGCAGTGGCCCCATTATTTTTGCAGTCTTCAAATCAACTATTTGCAATGTTAGAAAAGCCTCTTAGGCATCAATGTTTTTGTATTCCCACAAGGACTCTAACAGTTTTTTAATGTGCGGAGCGGAATCTGGGATGGCATCAAAACAGGAAATGATTGATGAGATAAGAAAGACTACAACTAAAAGGATCTGCAGTGTCTCATTGTTATAAGTCAGTTCAAAAGACATGGTACTTTGAAAGACTGCTGTATTGCTGTAAAAACCTCTGTCTCTTCAATGTATCTTCCATTTCCCATAGTGGACCACCTGCTAAAACAATCATAAGGTAAATAAGCACCTCTGAAATTGACACTGATGGTGGGGTTTGAACTCCAGGTTTCATTAAAACCAAGGCTTTAGGCACTGAGCGGCTCTGCCCTGCTGCATGGTAAATATTTTCTCCACGGGTATAAATTTGCATGGAAATTGTGTGAATAATGTGTGCTTATTTGCTAAGTAGCTTTTGAGTCAACATTTGGCTGTAAGGGCTCAAGTATTCATTTAAAAAATGATTTGAACTGTGCTGCTTACTCAATGTGTGGGAATACCCTTGCTTTATTATATTAGTATAGAATATTCTATTTTATTAGGAAGCTTTACATAAGCTGTTAAAAGTTTTGACACCCCTTGTTGAATTGTTTTCCATCTCACTTGCCTTGACTGTTCAAGGCCCTCATAAAAAACGACTCTGGTTTCTTGGCTTTTCCAACTGGAACAAATTACACAAAATGGCACCCAAATGGAATGTTTTCCCATTTAGTTGAATAGAACTGTGACTCTATCCAGTGTTGCGGTGACTTAAATGCCCTCTGAGGGTCTGGCTCAGTAAGAAAATAATGTGAGATAGAGTAAATGGACAGGTGTTGCTGTTTTGTACAAATTGCTTTAAAAAGTAATCTTGGCTTCAGTAGTGTAGTTGGGAATATAAAAATGTATAGATTGCATAATATTTTTTTCTTTTGGGGATTTAAGGTATACATACACATCGGCCTAATGACCATTGAAATATATAGGATGTTTGGGTCACAGTATGCCTTTGCAGTACACCCATTTTATTAGCTAGTAGCTACCCCTGCACTACTGCTTAGCCCCTATTAAAAAATGTTGAGACAGTGATTTGTATCAGCATTTTTAGGAAAATTGGCATGGTGTGTTTTGTCCGGTGATTACATAAAATTTGCTAGTCCATGCACAATAGGCTATGCAGTGTTAGTTTTGCTTTAAAAAGCTGTTGGAATTTAGCAAGAATATTTTTGACCTAAGTCAGCATTTTTGCCAATATGTTATTTTCTCAGTGCTCTGGCATGGACTTACATAGATATCTTATCTCCAAAAAGGCAAATATTTACTCTCTTGTTATACAGAGAGGTTGAGGCCATTTTATAGATAGTGATCATATGTCTTAATGCAATTGCTCAACAAAATCAATAGGAATATTTAGCAACACTTGAGGAACAAGTCATTTAAAATAAGTAAACTGTTAAACTGTTAAAACCAAATGAACTGTAATCCTGTTACTTACATGACTGCATGTTACAAAGAAGTTGGTAAAGCTGAGAGACTGCATCTGACTCAGTTTAAATTTAATTTGCTCTCATGGCATTTTTCTGTAAAAATAATTTGTGTGTTTTTTTGCAGGACAGCAATGAGTCAAATATTTACTCTCCTCTAGAATGGAGGGGATTAATTCTGTGATAATGGATGCTATTTCAGTTTCTTACACAACTTTCTGTTTTTTCTATTTTTCTAGACTGCAAGCTCTAACTGTACCAAACACAAGTCCATGACTGTGAACTTCACTTCCAATGATGGACAAGAAAAGTGGTGAGACTCACCAAGCCTGCATTTACACAAGCACAAAAACCTGATGTTTAACTGTTTGCAGCACAGATCTGACTGATCTCACATGGCTGTGTGAAATGGGATGAGCCATGTGGGATCTTATTATATTACCTGTCCGTTCACCCACGACATGATCATATCTTATACCTTGAAGGCATTATAAAGTGATTTTCCTTTCCTGTTAAATCGAGTTTTCCTTCTAAATTGTTACCTCTGGGTGTTAACTGAGGCCTGTCTTATATGCATAAGTTGACACAGCATGAGCAGCATTTTGCATACTGATGAGTGTGTTTTGGTGCAATCACTGCATGATAATTACATCTCAGTAAGTGATATGGTTTTACATAATGAGGCACCATGGTTACAGCACTCTACAGCTTGTAGAGAATGAACGTGACGAATCATGGTAATAAGAATGTGGGATCCGCTTTGTTTTCATTTGGAGTTCACTGTTTTCTTAGGCAATTGAAATGTGACCTGTTTTGATTGAATGAAACAGTGACAACTTTTATACTGATCCATAACATTGTCAATCAAATTAATAATAATTAGTATTAGTTTTGATTGACTGTAGTATTAATCCTTTGCAGCAAACGGCTTTCCATCCAAGGCCGGTGAGGGGGGAGTTCAGAGGAAGCAGCTGCCCTACTCAGTGGAGACCCCCTATGGATTTCACTTGGACCTGGACTTCCTCAAATATGTTGATGATATTGAGAAAGGCAACACCATCAAGAGGGTCCACATTCAACGCAGGGTCAAGGGCCCCAAATTCAGCACTCTGCCCAGGAATTTCAGCCTTCCTGGTCATGGAGCCAGGCCTGCTCTCAAAGAAAAGGACAGTGCTTGGTCTGGGACTTCCACCCTGGGGCCCAAGCCTAAATCCCGTGTGACAGAGGTCCAACAGATTTTCGACTTCAGGCCCAGCGATGGGGGGATGTCTAGCCAGAGCAGCAGGGGAACAACCAGCCAAGGGAGTGGCTATGTTTCAGCCAAACCCAGAGACGAGGTCAGCACAGGGGTTCGGGGGCTAGAAGAGAAGCCTCTTGGACTCCAGGGCCGGCCAAACCTTCTCCGAGCCTCCAGCATGCCCATCACTGTGCAGCACCGGAAAGGCTCTGACTCCAGCAGTCCAGATCGGGTGGTAGGCACGCCAGAGAATGGCTCATCAGAGAATGTGTTCCGTGCTTCACCAGACATACCAGACAGACGGTGTGTGCCCCAGGAACGGACGGGGCTGCACCAGCAGATCACAGTGGCGCTGAAGCGGGTCAGAGAGCTAGAGGAGCAGGTCAAAACCATCCCCGAACTCAAGGCTCAGATTTGCAAACTGAGGGAGGAAAGAGAACAGCTGCTACTTCAGCTCCAGGCCCAGGCCAAGGCTCAAGCCCAAGCCCAAGCCCAAGCCCAAGCCCAAGCCCAAGCCCAAGCCAAAGCCCAAGCCCAAGCCCAAGCCCAAGCCCAAGCCCAGGTTTCCACCTCATCCTCTACCTCAGGCCCTAGTACTGATCCTGGGAAATGCACTCAGCCACAAGGGGACAGACCTCCAGGAGGGTTGAGCCTAGCTTCAGACCACAAGCCAGTGGAGCTCACAACAGGGAAGGAGAACAAAGGTGTAACAGACGGCAGAGTGTCACAGATAGATAGGGAGTTGCATCATGAATCTGTAAAGAGTTCCCTAGCGCAGGGAGAAGTGGAAAGGCTTTCAGAGCAGGAATGGCAGAAGCAAACACAGTCATCAGAAAAATCAGAGAGACAAAGAACAGCATTAGGGAATCCATTAGAGCGTGAAGCAGAAAAACTATCACAGGACGTTACAGCACAGGAATTAACATCTAAAGTGGCTATGAAAGAATATGAGGGAGTTAGCGCTATGCAAGGTGCCAATGCAGTGAGAGAGGGAAAGATTGTAGGTTATCATATCAGTAGTGATGAGGACCTAGGTAGTGTACACCAGCTACAGGACAAGCTAACAACGCTGGAGACTAGGCTAACCCAGGCTAGCCAAGAACTGGAGACAACCAATTCCCTTCTGAGAGAGCAAATGGAAGAGAACAGGATGAAAGAGGAGAGGATACTACAGTTGAGTGAGGGGGTGAGAGTGGAGGTGTGTACTCCAGAGAGAGAAAGCAGGACGAGGAGACAGAGCATAGACAGGGGGACAGAGACAGAGAGAGTGGGCCTCGCCAACCAGGAGACAGAGACAGAGCCCCCTGGTACTGTAGATCAGGGGACAGACACAGAGAGAATCTGCATCGAAGTGTGCATGCCCAGAGCCAGGGCTGGAAGTATAGATCAAGGAACAGAGACCGAGATAGTTGACAATCATGACCCGACGACAGAGACGGGGGCAGAGTCTGCGGTCGTGTGCCCATCGAGGCCGAGAGCCAACAGCATGGATCAGGGCACAGAAACTGAGAGGGTTGACACTCAGGACCAGACGACTGAGACACCGGTAGGAGATAGGGTTAACCAAGTCACTGAGACAGAAGGAGAGGCAGCGATCGATCATCCATTCAGGCCAAGAGCCAGCAGCGTAGACCAGGGGACGGAGACAGAGAGGGTGGACACCCAGGACAGGGTGACAGAGACAGAGGCGGCACAGAGGGTAGACCAGCAGACGGAGACGGAGACGGTGAGAGACAGAAGACAGGACAGCAATCCTGTCAGAGATGTGGAAGTACAGAGTCAAGTCACAGAAGGTGGGGACAGCCAAAGAATAGAAGAAAGACATATCGTGGTCAGTGAAAGAGTGGAAGATATGAATGCTAATGAAAGAGTTGACAGAGATAACGTTGACAGTGTGGTCACTGAAGTTATTGCCACGGAGAGTTCAGTCACAGTAACAGAAAGTGTAGCCAAACAAACTTTAGTTCTGGACAGTGTGACCGCAGACGAAGGGCACACCAGTCAAATGACTGCAACAGGAGAAAGTAAAGAATCTAAGATTAAACAGAGCACTCCACAGAGTGATTCAGAAAAAAGAGAAATTTTGCTCCCAAGTAGTGTAGTGATGGAAATTGTCGAAAAAGAGCAAGTTACTTTGGAGACTGTTGAGAAGCATCACAGAGTAGCAGACAGCGAGATTGTGAACATTAAGACCAAAGAGACTGTGGTCATTGACAGTGTTGTAGTAGTAGCAGAGACTTCACCCGTGAATACAGTAGCACCAGTGAGACCTCAGAGAGGCCGGAAGTCTATTACTGAGCAGCCCCAGCCTTCCCAGCCCCAGCTTCAGGCTCTGCCTTTGTGTCGTCAGAGGGGATCCAGTGAAGCCCCACCTCAGCAATCTGAACCCCAGGCGCAGGTACAGGCCCCACCTCAGCCTGCTTGTGGGGGGTCTAGTGGGAGCCAAATCCAGCTTTCCGAACCACAGACATCACCTCAAGTCCAGATTCCATCTCAGGCAGAGGCCCACGCCCCACCCCAGGAGCCTCCTAGGGCATCTAGTGAGGGCCAGTTGCAATCACAGCCTCAGACTCAGACACAGGCCCCACCCCAGGCCCAATCTCCAGGGTCCAGTGCAGCCCAAACCCAGCCCCAACCCCAGACCTCCGTGCCTCGCCGGGACTCCAAAGAGCCCCAAACCTCTCGCAGGGGATCCTGTGGATCTCAACCCCCTCGTCGTGGATCAGGTGAAGCCCAGGACCACTCTGCTCGTCGGGGGTCAAGTGAGGCCCAGCGGCCTCAGTCTCAGGACCCTCGCAGGGGCTCCATTGAGACTCAAGCCCCTCGCAAAGGCTCTGTCGAGTCACAAACTGTTCGCAGAGGCTCCAGTGAAGCAACTCAGCGTGGTAGTTCAACTGAAGCCCAGGCTTCGCGTCGAGACCCCGGCGAGGCCCAACCTCCTCGCAGAGGCTCCGGTGAATCCCCAACCTCGCCCGCAGCTTTGGGTCAAGTCGTGACCAGGCTGACAGGGCTTCTGGGGGAGCAGTGGGCACAGCTGGGGAGCAGTTCTGGAGTTCAACAGGGGCCCAGCCAGCAGGAAAGCAGCAGCACACAGAAACAGACTGCAGGGAAAAGAGCAGGGTCAGTGAAAGGAGCAACAGCCAAGCCTGCGGGGAAAGCAGTCTCAGCAGCAGCAACAGGGAAACCAGCAGGGAAGCCTGGCCCATCCAAGATGAGCTCTATTCAGAGCCAGCTGGTCAGCTCTCTCAGCGTCCTCTCTGCCTTCTACTCCCCAGGGCAGAAAGCTGCTGCAGCCAGCAAACAGCAAGAACAAGGTAGGCCTGGAGTTCAGTTAGGATCACATTAAAACGCCTTACATACACACGCCCAACTGACTCCATACACTGGTGTCAAACCATAGAAGAACAATATAGGCCCATTTGTTACAATCACAGTCATGTAGGTTGGCTTAGACATGAATGTGATTATTCGCATGTCACTTCACACTATGAGACCGCTAAGATACACGAGGAACAATATGTACAGAGTACAAATATGTTACACTTCATATTGATTGAAATCAATTCTTCACAGCAGGATAATATTACACCCCCTCCGTTGATAATCTCCAGGGCACTTTATTATGCCATAATTTAGTCTCTTTTGATTCTCTGCCAGCAGTCTCAAAACTGATTAATATGTAAATGTCTCTCTTGACTTGAAAATTAATCTTGCCATCTTTACTTCTTTCATGTATGAGGACGCCTACAAAAGCAGTCAAATAAACTGCATGGTACTTATGGGAAGACTGCCGTACTGGTTAGACAGGTGTCTATGGTCTCTCTTGACTGGCAGAGCACTCAGCCGTGCATGCCACCCTGGCTATCACCTGATATGAGACACACACCGATTACAATCAAACATTATATTATATTTTATGATATATTATATAATATTCTCACTCGTTATAGCTGTACAGCCGCGCGGGGGCTGCTTGGGCATCCATCTAGTAACCTGAACTGGCCTCCGTTCTATTAACTAGAGATCCCCTTCACTGTTTATGCTGAGTCGGCTTATCACATCCTCTATTAGTTCTACCCACAGTGCCCTGTCAACTCAGGAATGTGTGTTTGTGAACGTGTGCTCGGTGCTATTGTGTTGCCAGCATGCTCTGCTCGGAGCCTTGAAAGTTTAATATAACTGCGTAACCATTTGGTGCAGTAAACTGTTAAAACTTTACAATGGATTTTTTTTCCTGACTAAAGGCACATTGATACATGATGCAAAGGACTGCAAAATACCTCAGGCAATTTAAATCGCTGTGACTTGGCCCCCGATCGGACTTCCCTGTTCGAATGAAAAGGGAAAAAAGAGAAGAAGAAAAAAAGAATATTTCTGGCTGAAATGTCCCTGTTGATACTCTTAAGTCGTTTCCTTTTGATACTCCATTGTTGCGTGCATTCTAATCACTGTAATTATATCAACTTCAAATACATCTTGTTACAATTTTCAGAACAATGAATCGATTTGATTTGTATTAGATATTCTCCCTATTGATGCTCTTCAAGCTATTATTTTATACCATCCTCTAATACTTTGATTGAAAGGAAAATGACTCGGTCATGATTCTTCCCCTTTGGCTGCTATATTTTCTTTGATGATTCCCCTCAAACCACTCTGCTATGCCATTTTCTCCTGAAACTGTGCCAGTATTCACTGGGGCCGAGGCTTATTTTCTCCATGGCATGGTTCCATGGGTCCCATTTCCGCTAGTTTTTATTTTTGTCACCATGGTCTTGGCGCAACCCTGTAGTGTCAAAACGTACAGGTGTTAAGGACTAAACCCGCCTGCCCGTTTCCTCATATACAGTCTGCACACGTGTGATCCTAACTGAACCATTGAATCGTACAGGAAGACTGGGTCATTGTACTGTCTGCTCCCTTCAGTAGAACGCTCACTTCACCATTTGGTTTCAGCATTTCCTGATTTGTTTTACTGGACAGTATCTAGCAGAGAGTGACGGCAAAAAACAAGAACGCAAGAGGAGATAATCAGTCCACATCCACGATCCACATTAATCTAATCTAATCTAATCTAATCTAATCTAATGTCGTGAGCTGAGCTCAAACCCACAATGTTGTGATTGCATGGTACACAGTGTAGTCCCCTAGCTCTGGATTTATTATTTTATGATAGTGGTTGTGAAACATTTCCCTGGGGAGCCACACGTTTTGTGTTTCCCTTCTCATTCCTTCTCTGTCTTCCTATTTTTTGGGGGTTATTATTAAACCATCCAACTTGTTTTTGTTAACCTATTAGCCTTCAAGTTTTTAAAGTCAGCCTGCCGTACGTTACAGTGACACTGCCAATGTAAAAGCCAGTAGGTTCATAGAAAATTACCATTGCCCCTGAAAACCCTTCACCTGTTTCTCCCACCAAGTTCTCTAGAGCAATTTGAGGACCAATTTTAACTTTGCCATGACTTAACATGGGGTCCAACCCCGGAATTGGCAGCGCAGCTCTCTGCGTGTCTACTGTGGTTCATATCAGAGTGGCTGTATTGACTTGGATAGTACAAGGTCCCCTCGAGTCGACCATAAATATTGGCTGTCATAACCAGAGGTTGAACAATGCAAGTTGCTATGCACAGGACATGGTTGGATGGCTTCCAAGAACACATCAAATATGCATTTCTTACTTCATACATTATGGCTACACACACACACACACACACACACACACTCACACATTCATGAAACACCCACACATACACCGAGTATGCCTCTGTTACTTCCCTTGATGTCAATTTGTTCTGTTTTTGGCCCAGGAGCTAAAGTACAGAATCTTCCATCACAATTATTTTATGTTCAGAGTTCATTTTAAGTTCAGTGGGGAAGTATACTAGTGTGCCTGTAAGAATGGTATACTTGTAATTTGTGTGTGTGGTGTGTGTGTGTGTGTGTGTGTGTGTGTGTGTGTGTGTGTGTGTGTGTGTGTGTGTGTGTGTGTGTGTTTGCCCACAGACATATGCACTCTTGCAAGCATTTA
>OMKK01077581.1:12065-23090 GCA_900302305.1 Polymixia japonica
TTTTTATGCTTTTTTTTTTTTTTTTTTTTTCCATCACTACTCAGCACTTTTGGTCTTGTCCTGACGACGGGGGCTTTAAAGCTGCCACCCATGGGTGTGCCAACCAATCCTGGCCTTGCTCGCTGATTTCATTTAGTTTTTTATTAGAGACCAGCATAGCAATGGACAAATACAGTTACAGATGTTTCGTCTCTTCCTTTCTTTTCTTCATATACGTTGAGTTTCAATAAAACAGTTAAATAAATACACTCAGTCACACAAAATTGGATAAAGAGGATGGAGTTGGATAAAGAGCAGGAAATAAACCAAAACAAAAACAACAAAGAAATAGAAATAAAACAAAACGGCAGCAACAACGATTGCAATAATAAGACAAAATGCTGGACCGCATACTGGAATATAGGATCATCGGATCCTAAATTAAATTACATTTTTTGGTTGATGGAGTATTTGATCTTTTCCAACCTGAGGGAACCAGACAGAAGCTTTAGTTGGTTTAGCAGATTTCCACTCCAGCAGGATCCTTCTCCTGGCTATACGGGAGGCAAAAGCAATTGCATCTTTTTTGCTATTTGTCAGAGATATGTCTTGGTACCCCAAAGATGGCTATCTCCACTTTAGGCTGTGAATCAATATCAAACGCCTCAGACAGGGTTCCTGAACACTGTAGCCCAGAACCCTGCTAGCGCCAGACAAGTCGATTAATGAGAGGAATTAAGGGGCAGAGTGTGAGTGAGAGAGGAGGTGAAGTCACTAATTGATAGGTGAGAAAGTGAGCCATGCTGTAGTTTCCTCTCTCTCTCTCTCTCTCTTTCTGTTTGTCACTGTTCACACAGGGACTTCCTTTGAGATGTTAAAAGCATGAAAGACCTTTGGCGATGAAGAGGTAATTACTCTCATCTGAAGCCCAAGCCGTCATTGTAAACCTCTCAATAGGCCGCAGCAATTGATTTTTATTCTCAGTTCCCTTTGTTAAATGAAATGTCGAGGCTATAGAGATGATTAACTTTTAATTGCTATTGGATTCTTCGCATTTGTGCAGAAAGTTTAATGACAGCCAAAGGCTTCCTTTCAACAAGCCCCCAACGCATCTATTAGTAGTTTGTTTGGGAAGTTCTCCCTTTACATGGATGTGCCACGTTTAAAGTTGTACATGTTAAGTGGAAGCCCATTCTTTTCCGTGTCACATGATATCTGTGGATGCTGAAAGCGCTTCTAGTCCAAGAGGAAATATAGATGGCTAGTGGGTGGGGTCATTGCTTCTCAATAGCTTTTTCCCCTTTCTGCTGGCAGTCACTGGTCCAAGCTCTGAAGTGGCTTTGTGCGTGTGTGCGTGTGTGTGTGTGTGCGTGTGTGTGTACAAAAATGTCCATGTGCCTGTCCTCATCAATTAGGTGGAGTAGAGATTTTTCATAGTAAATGTTCTTTGTAAGCCTAAATGGTGATTAAGTCAGCCAGCTGTGGTCACCTAGTAACAATTGTTCAACACTGCTTTCAGGAAACTCCTTTGAGAAACAGTCCTACGTACTCTAATAATCCATATTTTGGGTGCTAACCAAATGACATTGTTATAACCTAAGAAAAAAAACACTTTTTGTGGGGACAGTTTAACTTACGGTAATCAGGCTCTTCTCTGCTCATCACTTTTTCCCAAGTTGGCCTGAAGTCATCATCCATCTAGATGTGAGCCAGCCAGAGCAATGAGTTGGCACAGTGCATCTCATTGTTACTGAGCTGGGCTGGAGAGCTGCAGGCAGCTGCTGGCTCTGTGAGCAGGCATCTTCCCAGCCTACATGTGGATTCAGGAATCTGCAGGCTGGTTAGATGGTTGTCACATGCCTGGCCCTCTTCTTCAACACCCTACTTCTGCCATCTTCCTTGACGACCGTCTGGAAACGGTGCTGAACTGTCAGTTATACTCTAAACTTTCCTTGGGAACTTTTCACCCACATACTGTACCAGCAGTTCTGAGTTTCAATTTGAATTGGCACTCCTTATGTATTGTGCTTAATGATATCCACAAAAAAGGAATGACTTTTGTGTCATTGCTTGGCTAGCTTCAGCAAGTTTATGCTAAAACATTGGCACTTCCACAGAAAATGATTTAAATGCGAGTACAGGGAAATTTTCTCTGCCAAAAAGTTGAGGTGTTTCCATCTACATCAACATCTCTTTCGGGACAAATGGTAAAGAAACGGTGGCAGAGTGTAGAAGCAAAAACATCTATGGACCAGTGGGCAGCTCCATGGGTTGATATGGGCCTCCCCACAGGCTCGCACAAGCTCAAGCACCCCCAGTATTACAGAGTTCAACATATAAAACACAACCTAACATTAAAATATATAAACTGTCTACTGTATGCATAAAAACGTATAGCATTGTTGCCAAAATAGGCCTGTGCTTCCTGGAATGCCCTCGTGAGTGGGTGCTCTCTGGTATCTTCTGGTATCTTGTCCTAGCTCTCGGTCTAGTATCTTCTGGTATCTTGTCCTAGCTCTCGGTCTGGTATCTTCTGGTATCTTGTCCTAGCTCTCGGTCTGGTATCTTCTGGTATCTTGTCCTAGGTCTCGGTCTGGTATCTTCTGGTATCCTGTCCTAGCTCTCGGTCTGGTATCTTGTCCTAGGTCTCGGTCTGGTATCTTCTGGTATCTTGTCCTAGCTCTCGGTCTGGTATCTTGTCCTAGGTCTCGGTCTGGTATCTTCTGGTATCTTGTCCTAGGTCTCGGCCTGGTATCTTGTCCTAGCTCTCGGTCTGGTATCTTGTCCTAGGTCTAGGTCTGGTATCTTCTGGTATCTTGTCCTAGCTCTCTTTTGGTCTGCTGTCACATGACTGTAAATTACGTGACACCTGACGCAGACTAATATTAATAACATCAGGTGACTTAGCTTTGTGCTGTGCTGGCAATAAAATGAATTCATCTCACAGAGTACTGTGCGGAGAAACACGTTTGCGACGTCAAAGTAACTTGGTAAGCAATCCCCTTTTATTGTGCCTAAGCTAAGGTTGATCGCCGTGTATTTTAGGCTGTGTATTTTGTGTCTGAGTATTGGGGCAATGCAGGGGCAATTTTGTGTGTGTGTGTGTTTTAGCTGCAACCAACAGCTAGTAGGCATATAAGCCACTCCGTTGGTCTGTCAGTCCAAAATAGCTGGTCGCAGCTTATCACAAATGAACTGTTTTTTAATAAGACTGGAATACTTTGACATACTATTTTTCTTTGTCAATATGGACATTTTGTGCAAGAACTGAAATGCAACCCTGTCATTATGATTTTGTATGATTGATAAGATAAAGGCAGGACGTGTTCTTCAAAACGAGCACCCCCCAGTCATTTTTAAAACTTGGCGCCGTCACTCCTTTTGGATTACACTTGTGTCCTGTTCCCAGCCCTAACCTCATGTCCACTTGGCATCCGCCCTGCTCTGTTCCCCCTTCATCTCTTTGATCACATCAACCTAACAAGTGAAATTGAGAATGCAGTGATGCCATATTGGATCATAAAATGTGGAGTTATAGCCAAGACTCAAACATATTGAACTCCTCTAATGGCGGTGATAAATAAGATGGATTTTCTCGTAATGTTTTTCTGTTTCTTGGAATGGGAAGAGTGGATACATTTTGATGCCTTACTAAAAGAGCTAAGAGAATAGGGTATCAGGCGGCGTTGCCAAGCTGTAGTTGACATGTGTACAGGTGCAACTAGTGAGCTAAGTCAAGTTTAGAGTCAAGTCTAAAGAGTTTTGTCCTGTCTGTTCATTTAGCAATTGTTCTTGAAGTTTAGTTCTAGGAAGTCTATGGTTTGTTACAGTCCTTTTTTTTTTTTTTTTTTTTTTTTTTTTTTCCTTTTTTTTTTTCTGAAACACTATTGGAATTATAAGATATATAAATGCTATTGGACCCTCACACACCTTGCTCTCAATCCAGGAATTAGCTATTTGGAAAACCCAAGACGGCTAGAGAGAAAAAGCATAAGTAGCCATGTTGCATAATTTATTGCCCCTGAGTTTATGTGGTTGTGCTGCTATAAATCTCCTCAGTCAGCTCGAGGCTGATGTCTTAACCAGAACTGCCTTATTTGTGTGTTTTTTTTTGGTATATTAATTTATTCAGTTATAATTTTGAGTGGTTTTCAAAATGTTTTAGAAACTTGCCTGTCTTTGAGGCAAGTGTACTTTTTTTAATCAAGTCTGTAGATAAGGTTATGAATTTCAGGAGTTCATGAAAAACAGAATCCCCTTAGCGCTCCGTGGCAACGTCAGAAACACACCGCCAAGTTAGAAAGCGTGTCTGTCGTTCCCCTTTGACACAACCTGCCTTCTCACTTTTATCACATCTGAATATATTTATACAGCTCGGTGCACATTACACAACCTGTCCTACAAGGTTACATTTATTCACCATATTTGGAATCTAAAAACAAATGATTCCTCTCCAAACAAAAGTGTGTCTGCCTGTACTAAGTCAGTGAGTTGAGAGATATGCTTGGGGTTTTGAAGGCGGCCTTGTCTCTCTACATTAGAGACACTGGTTGTGTGATGGTGGGCTCTCTCTCTCTCTGAGAGGAAAGCAAAGGCATTGTCTGTTCCACTGGCTCCTAGACCCCCCAAGGCTTTTCTTGTAGACAAATGCCAAACAATAAGTGAGATCTCACAGCGGTGTTGTAGTCCGCTGTCATGAGCGGATCACAGACTTTCCAACTCAAGAAACTAAAAGAATCAGCCAAAGCAATTTGTACGTTTGTTTCGTTAACTCAAAACTAAAAATTGCCTATGGTTGTCAGTCCATCTTAACTGAATATTAACTAATGAAGGCTTAATAGTGGTGCTTAAACCAGTTTGGTTACATTCATGAAAGAAAATAATCCTCATTATTGATTTGGCTCCAGCGCCATTTTTTCAAGCTTATTTAATTAGTTTACAGAAGTTTGTGGTCACATGCTCTAGAATTTATTATTTTCAAGATATATAATGATCTCCACTTAGTCCAGTGATCTCTCCTTGGTCACTGGTCCAGTTATTTATTTATTCATTTTATTTTATTTTCTCTTTGTACGATTATTAAAGATATAGTTATTTAATTGTGCGAGTGCAAAATTGCCAGCTGTACACTGTAAAATGTGTGGACACTGGATATTCTGTTAGTGAAATATCCTGTAAACGTTTTGGCTATGAGCCTGTGTCATATGACAATTCATGGTAATCTCACCGTGGCCTAGTCATGGTCTTAGAGATGCAGTAATTAAACGTTTTCACGATTACTTGTGAATGGCACTAAGAATTTCAGAAGCTACATTATCTATATGTACAGTATCCTATGCTATTTTAGATGAGTTAACTATAGTATTTTTTTTTTCCTGGTTGCACATTTACCGCTAGCTAACAGAGAGTAGACTGAAAGTGGTGTAAGCTAGGTGTAAGCTACGTGTAAGCTACGTGTAAGCTAAGTTGAAAACATTTTAGCTTGTTGGCTAGTGGGCTAGCTACTTGTTAAGATGGTAAGCAGTTAAATATAAAATTGTCACTTACAATCAACAAAGCATCGATGAATAAACAAGTTTTCTTCCATGTACATTACAGAGTTATCGTTTACTTTCTCTTTTTAAAGGTTCACTAAAATGGCATAAAAACGTGTCCTAAAGTAAATCTATTCCAACAAATGGGTAACAAACATTTTCTGTTAGGTGAAATGCTTCCAAAACAAACAGAAGTGTGGCAACGTGACCGTTCAGACCCAGTCACGGACTGTGCCTCTAATGCTACAGAGATCTAAAAGAGAAATGTGAATTCACGGTGGTCATGTTTGAGACAGCTGCATTAACTGTCAAGGATAGGACTGGAGACAACTCCCAAGCCTATGCATCTGTAGACATTCTGAGTGTCAGAAGATTTGGCAGCAACATCCGTAGACATTATTTTATAAGCACTTGCCCGGCCAACAAAAGTAGACTGAATATTTACAGGAAATATTTTCACATCAGGAAATATTTTAACATCATCATTAGCCAAGAACTGAACATAGTCTTTGATCTGCAATGTGCTCACACAGCTCTACTGCTCAAAGTTAAATGAGACAATGTTCTGCTCGGCATTTGGTCTGAAATTATCGATTTGTCCAATTAGTTATCCTGCAATGTACTTAAAATGTTTCCTGTTTGCCATCAGTAACTCATGAAATACTCTGTTCCAATGAAGATAAAATTGAGTTGAAATCATCTTAGTCTACGAGCCAGTGAGTTCCTCACTCCTCTGGCATCCTTACACAGCCACAAAGCAATGCCATGCAGGCAGTTTGTGGAAGAAAAGTCTTTAATTAAGGTAATAAACAACAGACCACGGGCTACTGAGCAGAGCCCCTCCATTAGCTTCTCCAGTCCAATCGGCAAACATTGTGCCCAGTGGACTCTGCTTCACCAGTTCTGCTAAATATTACTTTTGGGCGCTCGTAGACAGGTGTTACAGAACCAGAACTAATGTAGAACATGTTGAAATGCATTTTACTGGTGATGTCCAAGCGGATCAGTGGTTGAGGACGTACGCCATGTCATAATAATAATGGGTTTCAAGGTACCCAAGGTCGCTTTACACACACACAGTCACACAGTCACACAGTGAGGCAATCTGAGTCTTGTGCCTAAATATTATCTTATGAAATGGAGCATATTTTATATTAACATTATATTCACATTACACATTTGTGCAGAATTCCATCTTACTTTGTACATTTGATGACAAACTGAACTGCTTGGAGCCTTACTTTTGAAAAATGCCTATTGTTTGTTGTGTAATTAGTGGCATGGCAACTGCTCAGCATAGTTATCATTTGCTTTTAATTACTCTGTGATTAATGTCGCCTCTTTGACAACTGTGTAATGAGGACAATTTACTGTTGCACTAATAGCTCATTAGAATTCCACGGTGACTCACTAGCGTCCACAAACAACATGTCATTAGTGTTTATTCACCTCACCTATAACCATGCATCACATTTCCACTCATCAATATACGTGGCTAATCGGCGCTATGTGACATCTTGTAAAGTGTTCTGGTTAACGAAGAAACAAGCCCCCGGCGCAAATCAAATGTCAGATCCATCTCGCAAAGATTCCTGCCTACCGAGATATCGGGTGGATTTTTTTTTTTTTTAATACGCGGGTCGAACACCTCCACGCAAAGCTGCCACGGGTGACTACAACAGTTTATCATCGCGGAAAGGCAGATAAGGACCTGGAGGCTTTAATAACCTTTGCGTCGCTGTGGCTCATTGTGCGACCCCGTGCCATAGTACCCCTGCTGCTGTATTATCACACCGCCGACTGATGGCTCAGAGCTGCTGGTTGAGATGTAAACACACAGAGATTGGAGGGGAAGGCCGTCAGTAAAGGGAAGGGAGGGTCTGTTCAATAGTTCTGTTGTGATCTCTGTCTCACAGTTGTGCCGATGCAAGCCAATTACTCCCCTGGCCTTGATATTTGTATTAAAGCAGTGCTGAAATCAGCCTGTACATCATTGAATTGGGATTGTAAATGCGTAGGATTACCGTTTAGTTTTGGGAATAGAGTGATTGCTGCGTAGACAACGTAGGAAATGTTGATGACGGATTGTTTTTTTTATCTTGAATTCAATCACATGACACATGAAACAAAGTTGACCCGCTGAAATTGACACAGGTTTATCAAAATATTTGGGCCATATTTACCATATTTGTTAATGGTAATAATTTGACACTAAACTGATCACCGAAGGGCGATTCTCTTTTCGCTCGCCCCCCCACCAGGGTCTGCTACAGAACAGCGCCCCCTACGGGTGGTCAGGAGGGTCAAGCACCCTTCAACAGTGTTAATGCTTGCAGACACAGGCTTCGGTTGAAGGACGTTATTTCCACCAGGTGAATCCACATGAAAGATTAAACCCCCTGTTGAGTTCACCCATTAAACCCACTTCAGTCAGATGGCAGATAGTAGATGAAGCTGGAGGGACGAGTTAAAGGACTTTTAAGCGTCGAGGCGGAATGATACATGGTTTGTAGTAGAAGTGGTTGTGATTCGACATTAGGAACGTGTCCCTGCTTAACACCACTTCTAGTGATGAAGGCCATCCTCTTCAGGTGTCTTTATTTAAGGCAACTGGGTTCTATGAAGACACTCTTTGTCTCTCTCTCTCTTCTCTTACTTGAACACACCCACATACCAAGCGTCAGAACAGTTTTCCCAAAGTCAGCAAATCACTGGGGGTTTATCACACTGGGGCCGGAAATAGGATTTTCTCTGTCTTTGATAAGAGTCGTTCAAATAAATAGTCTGGACAAGTCTGTTCCCCTCCCCTCTGCTCCTCTCTCCTCCCCTCTGCTCCTCTCTCCTCCCCTCTGCTCCTCTCTCCTCCCCTCTGCTCCTCGCTCCTCACTCCTCCCCTCTGCTCCTCACTCCTCCCCTCTGCTCCTCTCTGCTCCTCTCTCCTCCCCTCTGCTCCTCTCTCCTCCTCTCTGCTCCTCTCTCCTCCCCTCTGCTCCCCTCTGCTCCTCTCTGCTCCTCTCTCCTCCCCTCTGCTCCTCTCTCCTCCCCTCTGCTCCTCTCCACCTCCTTATTTGCACGCAGACATGGCGGCCGCTGTGTGTCCCATCCTCTTACTCAATACTTACAGCTCTGGGTTTGGGGCGGAAGGACTGGATCTGCTGTCTGTCCCAGTAAAATACTTCTCCTCTCTCTGCCCATCTCCGCCTCCTTGTCCTCCTCCTCCTCCTCTCTGTCGGCTGGCTGGTGGACTGGTTGCTATGGCAACATGAACATTGAGGAGGAGAGGGTGTGGGAGGAGGAGGGAGGAGGAGGAGGAGGAGGGTCGTAAATTGTAATGTCTCTGAGCAGGGCCCCCTAGGGAGGAAGCTGCTTGTGATAATCATCTCGCAACTTGCCACGGAAGTTTGAAAAAATCAAAGATTGACAAGAGGCTGGGCGAGCTCCGTTCTCCTGCAGGCATGCAGCAGGCCTCCCAACCCCCACTCCTCATCTGCACAGCATCTTCATCATGTCACAATCATTGGATTTCATATGCTACTCATCTCCCCTTTTGTCTGTTCGGTACTCATCCTCTGGAGATTAGCTTCACTCTGACCTTGGAAAAATATATATTTCAGTACGGTGTCATATACAGGAACCTGGCGTTCTGCTTGATGTATTTTTGTCTGATATGACCCTCAAAAGTGGACACATCAATTTCAAGTATTCCAAATATTTACCTACAGTTCTGTATATTTCTGCTGTGAACTGTGGATCTCATTTGGAGGTCGTAGCACACGTGCCCCCCCTCTCCGCCTGCATAGGCCCTTTCATGGGCATTTCCTTCCTCCTTTCTATGGCACCATACCATCAGCTGGAAAAACGACCAGCAGTCATTCACTGTAAATTTACAGTAAATTTCAGTAGCACCTGCTGAGCCAGCCAGCCACCAGATGACCAGCAATGACTCACAGTTTTTATGCCAGCCTCCTATGGCCTGTTGGATGTCTGCGGAGATGTCCCCAACCAAGCACACTGCAACCTCTATTAATGACTTAATTAACTTGCTTGTTGCTACATGATCCATGGTACTACCTGTAGTAGTGCTATTAGTGACTGCAGTATTACGGTGTTCCATGTGACTCGTTGCTTTCTTAACCAGTAACCTTAGTAGTTGTAGCAGAGATAGCAGGTCTTAGTAAATATATAATATATGTTTTTTACTAGTAACCTTGCAATTTGTAACTTGAACAAATTCCAGTTGTGATCTTTTAGAATACTTGGCGATGGCCATACTTTATATACGTACAAGACCTATATATACAAAACTAGAGAACTTTACAGCATGGTCTGTAATATTGGGCCTTACCTGCTAGCTATTAACAGAAGGAGAACAATACGTAATTGTTCCAATCCAAAGATTTATTTAGCTCTGTACTCAGCAGTGTCAAGGTCTGAGCCCTGTCTCCTGCTGAGATACCATGATACAACACCCACTAACGCCCAGGCCTGACCCCCACCCCGCCCCCTGGCTGGTCCTGCAGCAGACATGACCTCAGAGCTGCCAGAGGAGACGTAATGTGGCCCGGTGCTGGGAGGGGCCCCGCCGCTCCACAATGACTAATGTGTTTCCTGCCGTGGACAGGAAGGGAGTCCCGCCTCTCCTATCCTTCCACACACACAGCTGATTGCTCTACGAAGCTCGCGTGTGAAACGATCGTGACAGCACACACACACACACACACACACACACACACAAAACACGTCCTCACTGAGTGTTTTAGAAGGATCTGTCCCTTGTTGTGAAACAGCAACGAGGTTAACAGCTCATGTAAAACGTTTTTTTGATCCTGATGGGAGGTCTTGGTTCTTTCAACTAGTTTGTTTATCAGATGTATAGATCCCACTTTCGAGGGATTAAGATTGCTCCCATTACAGAAACAGATAGGCCCTGACTCCTGTTTTGTCACTTGAATTTGACAAACTCGGAAATAAATGTGTTTCATAGTCCTGTCACGATAACTACTTTTGTTGGACGATATATTAAAATATCCTAAACAAATAAAACATAAATAAAATAAAACCACACAACCAAAACAATAAATAAAATGGACTCTTGGGCTGTTAACAAAAAATGTTGTATAAGTTAGTTGTATTGTTAGTTGTATAAGTTAGTTGTATTGTTAGTTGTATAAGTTAGTTGTATAAGTTAGTTGTATTGTTAGTTGTATAAGTTAGTTGTATTGTTAGTTGTATAAGTTAGTTGTATTGTTAGTTGTATTGTTAGTTGTATAAGTTAGTTGTATAAGTTAGTTGTATTGTTAGTTGTATAAGTTAGTTGTATAAGTTAGTTGTATTGTTAGTTGTATTGTTAGTTGTATAAGTTAGTTGTATTGTTAGTTGTATAAGTTAGTTGTATAAGTTAGTTGTATTGTTAGTTGTATAAGTTAGTTGTATAAGTTAGTTGTATTGTTAATTGTATAAGTTAGTTGTATTGTTAGTTGTATAAGTTAGTTGTGTTGTTAGTTGTATAAGT
>OMKK01077593.1:0-26358 GCA_900302305.1 Polymixia japonica
CAAGATGTTTGGTGGTTAATTGTTTGATTGTATTGTGATTAATTTGATTGTAATTCTGTCTGTTTTTCTGTTTATCATTTAGAAAAAACCATAACCGAAGCCAAATCATCTTCCTGCCCCCACTCACGTGTGCAGTGTACAAATAAATGGCTAAACGGAACATCTGTCTCCTCCTCCTACATTCTTACCGATGTGTACCATGGTGATGTTCAAATAGCCTGTGAACCAAGATTAGAAGCCTATTCTATAGTTTTACTGTAAATACCAACAGAGTCTGTGCCAATCATATATATATGTAGGTAGAAAACTGCTTATGCCACGATGATAGCAACCGGTTACTCATTCAAAGTATGCCTGGTTAAGGTTCCGTATTTCTAAAAAGTCTTCAATACGGGCCAAAATGGTATCCGCTGATGAACCATGTTGATCAATTTGATCTGCTAAGGATAGCTTGGTATCTCAGAGCTGCAGATGTCTTCCATATTGTCTGCACAAGTTGGCATTCCTACTCAGTGCTGTTCTGGTGCTGTTGCTTTGGTTTGAATCTGTGAGATAACCACACCCCCTTCATTTGCATATAAGGAATGGAAATAAAAAGAGCTGGGAAATAAATGTGGTGTTATGAAATAAAAGTCCCCTGAAATAAATGTGGAATTACGAAATAAAAGTCCCTGAAATAAATAAAAGTATACCTTTGAAAAACGTCTTTTTGAAATAAAAGCTATTTATTTATTTAACTATATTGACGGTCAACAATGTTTGACTCAGGGAGGAGGACACCCCTGCCATGCATAGTCCCTTGGAATGTCTGCCACCCTCAACAACAAGGCGACTCCCAAGAATATTTGGGCATATGTGACGCGGGCTCAGGTTTGATCACCCTGTAGCTGGCCACCTTTGGCGAGGGCTGTATAGTGTGAAAGGCCGAAACACCCTAAGACCCAAAGGAACACTACTGATGACGCGCTCCCCAAATTACACCATCATGCAGGTTCACGTTGGCTGTTTAACAAACTCTTGTAAGTGCTTGCACAAAGGATATTAACATCTAATCCTGTGTTTTCTGAATCACTTATATATTTATTGCCTCATTTATTTATTTCAGGATTTATTTCATATCCATATTTATTTATTTCATAGGCATATTTCATTATTTATGTATTTTTAAAACTTTAAAGCATAATTCTGGCCATTTCGACTTTATACAGATTCAAATCATCAATTGCTTCGTTATAGCGGTACTTACCAATACAATCTTTAGGGGATAATACAACTCCGCTAAAACCGATCCTAAAATCACGCTCATCCAGTTTTGATAGTTTGGCTTATTTGTCTTGACTGGCTGCTGGTATTCATGCAGATAGCATCGAAACTGTATGAGACAGGCATGTCTTCAGATGTCTTCCTATTTTTGAATACTATCTACTTACATAGCCTACATGCATCAATTCAGGCTGGGTGTCGTACGTGTTAAACTTTTAGTGATTACATTGTGGTTGAATTTGCAGATATGTCAAATGTCACTTTTGTTGTGAACCAGATATGTACATTACATATATGTACAACCCTGTCCGGTCCTTGACCAAGACTGGACAAAAGTGGAACTGGTCCCCGGGCGCCGTCTGACAGGGCTGCCCACTGCTCTTGGCTGCCCTCCGGAGGAAGGACAGTAAAAGGATGGGAGAAATGCAGAGAACACATTTCACAGCCACCTGTGTGTGTGTGCATGTTGTGCTGCACTGCATGTTGTGCACTGTGTGTGTAGTGTGAGTAATAAAGGCTTGCTTTACATCATTTACAGCAATACAATACGGTCTTGTTTTTAACTTTCCTTATTCAATCAGAATCTGAAGTTCTCTGTTGCGCAGCGACCCAATTATTTAAAATAACATCTTATTTCAAAAAAGTAAGGCACAGAGCTCTCCCTTTTGCGGTTTTTTGCATTCAGCGTTAATGTGATTTAACAAGTAGCTTAAACGTCAACCGGTGAACCTAGATCCCTTGTGCTCCTGCATCTTGATCCGGAAACTAGTGCCCCTGATCTTCACAACAAATGTCTGCCACTTCAGGTCGGCCAGTGTGTTGATATTCCCTCTTTTCCAAACCATGTTTACATTGCCAGTCAAACTCTTTTACAAGGCGAAATGCAATCACAACACAAAAACATTGAAAGTACGGAGCCCCTCATTGGTCATTTATATATTGTAAGCACTTAATGACATTACATGCGAATGACTCAGTGTATAGTAGGGTATCAATGTATTGACTACAGAGCCCCGCATTGACCATGTTAAAGAAAAAAAGCTTACTTAAATTCGCACAAACTGTCATTGAGTGCGCACAATGTATAAATGGGCTCTTAAATCTAGCACGACTAGCAGGAGGTTGAGCAGGAAGTAGTAAATCCAGACGAGTCCACTAGGAAATCTCAGGTATATGGTAGGCTTGCGTTGAGAAAATACTTTCAAACATTATCTTCAGATATTTCCAGGTTATTCTATTCTATTCCGATCCTCAAATCACGCTCATCCAGTTTTGATAGTTTGCCTTATTGTCTTGACTGGCTGCTGGTATTCATGCATAGCATCAAAACTGTATGAGACATGTCTTCAGATATTCCTTTAATAATATGTATTTACATACATGTATCAATGCAAGAAACGTCTAGTAATTACAATGTGGTTGAATTTGCAGAAAATGTCACATTTCTTGTGAATCAGATATGTACATTACATAACTTACAACAATGCAATAAGGTCTTTTTTTTACTTTCCTTATTCAGTCAGAATCTGCAGTCCTGTGCAATTACCCAACTCAAATAAAATCTTATTTAAAATAGGGAGCTGTGCCTTTGAATGTTCGTCAGCTACACAAATTAACAAGCTGACGATCCATTCAGCGTTAATGTGATTTAACAAGTGGCTTAAACGTCAACCTTATTCTTAATCCTCCTTTAATCTCATTTAATCAATTGGAGAGTATTTTCTGCAAGGTATAAAACTCAAACCTGAGGCAAGTATAACTGCAGAGTGGTTCAACGCTGCACACCTCGCAAGACAAACAGTACGCAGTCTGTCTTAGCACTAAAGGAAGATGGAGAACGGCACAGAGGGCAAGAACTTCTACATTCCCATGAACAATAGGACTGGGCTTGCGAGGAGTCCATTTGAATACCCACAGTACTACCTGGGAGATCCATGGCAATTCAAGCTCCTTGCTTTCTACATGTTTATCCTCGTCCTTTTTGGCTTCCCCATCAATGCTCTTACATTGGTGGTCACAGCTCAGAACAAGAAGCTTCGGCAACCTCTCAACTTTATTTTGGTCAACTTGGCTGTAGCTGGATTGGTCATGGTCACCTTTGGCTACTCCGTTACCATCGTTACAGCAATGAGTGGCTACTTCATTTTTGGACCAATGGGTTGTGCGATTGAGGGATTCATGGCTACACTTGGAGGTATGAAATATGAACTTTTATACATCCTTTAAATGCATATTGCTGCCTTTATCATAACAAAATGCTGCCAAATATTTTCCAATATTTATCACTTGTTTAACTAACCCTAGATAACATTATGACATCATTTTAAAGTCTCTCTGACCCATGTCGTGATTTAAATGTGAACAATAACTGCACATTTTAAACACCTAATTTCTCTTTTTTCTTTATCACAGGACAGGTTGCTCTGTGGTCATTGGTGGTGCTAGCTGTTGAAAGATACATTGTTGTCTGCAAACCCATGGGAAGCTTCAAGTTCACTGCAACCCATGCTGGAGTTGGAGTTGCTTTCACCTGGGTCATGGCCATGGCTTGTGCCGCCCCTCCACTTGCTGGCTGGTCAAGGTACATTGGCAATTCTTTCTCTTTTGATCGATCTGCCTCTGACAACGATATGATGTGTTTCCTCTCTTCATTAGATACAAGTTACAGGGTAGCCTAAATCTGTTCAGAGCAGACAAACAAAATATTGACACACGGAGAGGACTCTGTGCATACCAAAAAAAAAAAACAGTAATCCTTGATCTGCACCACTAGTTTTTTATTTTTTATTTTTTTTCCAAAACTCCTGATTATGTCCTTCTGTTTTTAGAGAGTACTGCCAACCCGCTCAGTCTACGGTGATAGTCTAATACAGCCGAGAAAACTTGTCCATCTTAAGAAGTTGACTTGCTTTGTTTCTTCCTCCTGCTCTCCTTTCTCCCTCTAGTTCTGTGCACCACTTTTCTTTTCTTTTTGCTACACGTTTGACAAGCTAGCTAGTGATGACCAATGAAGCTTTAACTCCTACTACTCCAACATAACCGCGAAAGAACAGTCCAACTTACTTCAGTAATAGACAAAAATATCTAAAACATTTCAAAAAATGTGTTGATGCTCGTTACCTGACAATCTAAAGAAACCATAAAAGGTATACACATAGAGATTAAGGGGTGTATATAATTTACAGACCAAGGTTGCCTGTGCCTGTGCTGTTCCCCCACTTGTTGGCTAGTTCAGGTATATGAGTAAAATATTTAGAGCAACACTAATTTCAGCAGTTACTTGAGTACAACAAATAATTAAAACGTAACTATCTGTATTTATGAGGACCATAAATTTGACAATAGCTCCATAGTTATTTGCTCTAAGACAGTATGGTCCACAGATAACCCCATAATGTTGATGTTTTGTGATGCTTAAAATATTAACGTCAACTGCTTCAACACATAATTAACATCGATTTTTACTTCCCTAGAGCTCATCCGCCTCATATTGTATGGAAGTGATTTTCTAATCACCACCTCGTGTTGTCCCATAAACATTTCTCGCACAGGTACATTCCTGAGGGCTTGCAGTGCTCATGTGGACCTGACTACTACACCATGGCTCCAGGCTTCAACAACGAATCCTATGTCATGTACATGTTTACCTGCCACTTCTGTTTCCCTGTCTTCACCATCTTCTTTACTTATGGAAGCCTTGTGCTGACAGTCAAAGCGGTAGGACTTGTTTTTATATATATATATTTAAAAAACATCTGAGGAAGTATTGACTTAATGTGTTAGAAATAGAAATGATGTATAGTTTAATCCTGTTCTGTTCAAAATCAATATACTACAGATTAATCAAGCAGAACATCTACATTGCTAATTAATATCTGAAGGGAAATTAAGTTGAGGATGTAGATCATATTGCTTTCTGTTTTTTTATTCAACCCATTTTAGGCAGCAGCTCAGCAGCAGGAGTCAGTTTCCACCCAGAAAGCTGAGAAGGAAGTGACACGTATGTGCTTCCTGATGGTGTTGGGATTCTTGGTCGCTTGGTGCCCATATGCTGCGTTTGCTGCCTGGATCTTCTTCAATAAGGGAGCTGCCTTTTCTGCTCAGGCCATGACCATTCCTGCTTTCTTCACAAAGAGCTCAGCCTTGTTTAATCCAGTCATCTATGTGCTGATGAACAAACAGGTACAGAACTTAATAATGCAACCTAAGTTGTTGTGGGGGTTTTACCATTGATTAGAAGTGCAATTTAATTTTGTTTGAAATACCTTGTGCTACTACAAACAGGTCAGTTTAATTCTGTAGTATTATATTGTAGATCAGTCATTTTAAAGTTGACCATCTCAAGGGAATCCCTTTCCTTGCAACATCAGCCAGATTCACAGTTCTATATCAATTGGGAAAGATGGAACAGATGGCTATGCCAAATATCAATATGATGTTCCAGGTCATCACTGTAATTTCTGGTTCTGAATTGTTTTTACAGTGCTACAAAATACAGTCTATAAAATACAGGCATTTTGAGTCAGAATTTTGTCTTCTATTGAAGTAGGGTTTTTATATTGCCTTTCTGGCAATACTCATGTAATACTCATGTACTTAAGCCCATTTTTTTTTTTACTTTTGAGAAGATTCACTCAATCACAGAGAATCAGAAATAAATTGAAATTGAACTGTCAATTCTTAAATTGATGATTCATTATATTTTACAATTGGTAGATTGTTATGACCTGCTTATATTTTAGTATAATTTCAAAGTATATTCTAAGTATATTCTAAAAGAAAGTATGTGCGAACAAAGCAATTCAAATTGTTGGACATAAAAAGCCTCACTTTGTATCTTAATTCCCAATATGTTCTCCTTTTCAGTTCCGTAACTGCATGCTGAGCACAATTGGAATGGGTGGCATGGTTGATGATGAGTCCTCTGTATCTGGCAGCAAGACAGAAGTTTCTTCTGTATCTACTGCATCTTAAAGACTTCCTACCAACTACGGACATTTTCCTACCTGATATCTACCTGACTCTGAATCGTCATCTTGATGAACTGAAGAAAGCTATTTCACTACTTCACATTGGCACAAGCAAATATTTCAATCTGCAATGAATGGACATATTAACTCCAGGATACACACAAAAGCGATTCTCCTGTACAGATTTAAAAATTTTCAGTTGTGTACGTGCAGCAATGCACTTGCCGTGAGATCACAATCAGTGCAGTGTATGTGAAGATGTGAATGTGCATCATAATCTTCCAATCCAAAATCATTTCAGCCATAGTTAAGAAAAACATACTATAATAAATTAATTGACAAGTGAGACAAAATTTGGAACTTGGATCAAGAAGATCAAGCAAAAAAAAACGCTTTTAGTGTTTTCTTAAGGAGTAACAAATGTTTGGATGTGATATATTTGAATGTAATGAATGGGTGAGTCAGATTTGCTTGAAAATGAAACTGTATTTTTATGTTAATGAGGGGCTAGCATTGTTGGCCTCTGTCATTTTCTGTATATATTTTATAAATAACAAAAAAGTCTAGGTAAAGGTAAATAAATGCATGCATGAAAAGACTTCTTGGTTGTTATTTACTGTACATTCCAACAAAATCAATCAATAGTTGGATGTGTTTTACCCCATGTTAACAACCCATTCAACTTTATTCTATTGGCGATTACAACCAAACTGTATCAAGTAGGCTTATTATCTTCAACAGGGTGTAGAACTGCTCAACTATGTGAGCATTGAGCAGCTATTCATTATCATTAATGATTATGAATGTTTCAACCTGTGTTGAAAAATATACTTTTTTCTCATCACACACTCACGTTTCCATGACACCCACTACAATACCCATAAACCTCAGCAACTCCCAACCAGTCACACGATCACAACAGCTCTGCTTACGTAGGTGTCGCGCTCATTCTGCTTTGACGCAGTGACCGATTTGCAGCTTTTTGAAAGTAATGTAATGTTACTGTATTAATCTGGTCTGAACATTTTGGATGTTTGGGGCTGTAACACAGGAACCATTTGACCTAAAATCAAAATATTTTTTCCATAGATTCCATGGCTCAAGATAAATAATTTGGCAGATAGTATAGTCAATTTCCACCATATTGGATTTTCTGCCATTTTTAATTTTTGTGAACTCCTCTTAGACTGATCCAATCTTCTCCAAATGTAGCATGTAACATCTCTGGGCTAATATAACTAAAATGTATTAAAATTATGGTGGTACTTGTAATCATTTGGTTGCAATAGGCCAATAATTTTCAGGGCATGGCACATATTTGACAAAATGAGCCATAACTTGTGAAGCAAGTCCAATACTCATGAAACTTGACACATAATCAGTCTTTTAGACTATGCTTTGGCTTGCATAATTTGGGGAATTTTGGCCCATACAAGGCCCTACAGTAGAAAACTGTAAAAAGAAATCAACTGTTTGTCCAATAATGTGCAAATTTGTGATTCAGTGTCTTGGAGAAACGTCCTAACAGAATCTTTTAAGACAGGTTCCTCAATGAAAAAACATGGCTGCCGTGAGCCAATCAGAATTCAGTAGCCCCTAAACATTCTCATATATGACCAATCTTATTAAAACTTGGCACCTATTGGCTACTCCTGTCCAAGTACCAGCCTTTAACATCTTGTGAAGATTGGCCAATAGGGGAGTGCTACAGTGAAGGATTTAACATTTATTATTTACACCCCTCTATCCCTCCTACTTACCACTTAGTATCATACCATAGTGGATCTCTGTTCTGCTTCCTTTCTATCTCTCTTCACCCTCACTCTCAATATCTCTTTACTTTGACCTATGACGGTCGGCAGTAGACCTGGACATGGCTTCCCCAGGGCTACACCAGATCTCAGAGAGCTCCACCTATCTGGTGGTACTGATGGCCTCTCCTCTCCCAGGACGCTTGCATGGCTGACTCTGTTATTCTTCTCACAGCGCTGGCACATAAAGGATGCAAAGTGTCTTTGTCAAAATTGTAAATGTAATCACCAATAGAATAAAGTTGAATGGGTTGTTAAATGTAATGAATACATAGCACAATCTGTTGGGAACAAGTAGAATTAAGATATTTATGGGTTTTAGGGATTATTTTATAGTTTCTCACCTTAATCTCTAACAAATACAGTACCTATTCGTAACTGTGACTCACTTTTTATATTGATGATAATTGTCCCATCTCAAAGTATCAATCTGGCTAAGCCATTGTTACTCACTTTGGGACTGTTATAAACTGCTATAAACTAAAACTATTGCATTCACAGGTTACAGCCAGCGGACACCCCTTGTCCATCCACTACTCCTTGGAGATTATGTCATGATTAAAGTGTTCTCTCTCCTAGTCTCCCACCTAGGTGGGAAGGTCCACACCAGGTGATTCTCTTCACCGATACAGCTGTGAAGTGCACGGACCTGGACATGTCAGTAGGTGAAAGCTCCTGCACCGACCCTAGGACAGGGACTCTACTACTTCCTGCCGGCTGTCTCCTTCAGCATCCTGACGTTTCTGTTATCCCCATGGGATTCTACGTCCACGCCAGCATCTCTCGGGAAACACTGTTAACTGTTGCGCGTGCACATGTTCTGCGTATCCTCAACCGAACCGAAACTGAGGTTGCAGGTTGATTTATGGCCATTTTGAAAGTTAATATTTCAGGTGGCGAAGTCAACCACAGGTATTCAAATGCCTCTTATTAGCTCTGCGCTGCTCATATATTGATTACACTGGGTGGTTAGTTAGGAACATTGCATCACTGCGGAAGTTAAGTGCTAAGAACAAGAGACATACCCCACGCCCTAAAGCCCCATCTACTTATACGCTTAATCCTCTCATGCTCTGTCTCGAGAACTCCAAGCTGTGTTAAATCTGTGTTAAAGGCCTATAGATCTCATTACAGAATTATAGTCACCTTCCAAAATAGATTGGCCCTTGATTACTCATTCTGTCTGTCACATTATAGGTCAAGAATGATGTACATTCAGTCCCTACTGCAGAACACTTTCGCATGTTCGTGACTGATACAGTACAGAGAAAATAGATCATGTTAAACTCACTGTTAAACTAAACGTCATTAGAATAGAACTGATCATGACCAATTATTTGCTAATAAACTATGAAATCTCTGTACCATGAAGGCAGTCGGCAAATCGCATACCGATGACATCAGTGAAATGATGACAGTTATGACCTTTATTCTTCCTTTTTTCTGTTAAGTCAAACCAAGTCGACAGAACAGACGGGGGTGTGCAGAGAGTATGCGTGTGTGTGTTCAGTATGTCGAGAGAGAGAGAGGGAGAGAGATGAATGTGTGTGTGTGTGTGCGCGCGCACGTGTGTGTGTGTGTGTGTGTGAGAGAGAATGAAATAGGATTGTTAGGATTAGTGTGAATGGCAATACAGTTAATATACAGCCATTTGTTAGTCCAAGACATTTTAGACCATGGACAGCAGCTAGATATGTTGACTGAATAAAGTAAAGATATCAACCATGGTTTAGAATTATTGTTTTTAAACTTTTCAAAATAGACTTTAAACTTGCTGCATTGCTAAAGTCAGTTAAAAGTGCTGCAGAGCCTTTTGGGTGATAATTTACATGGAACAAAGCAGTGTCAACCTGTATTAGTGTGCAAAATCTTATGTCTGGTAGAGTGGTAGAGTATATCTAATCCCTGACAAACATTGTTTCTCATTTTCAGGATTAGATTTTTTACATTTTAGTAATTACAGTGTGGTTGAATTTACAGAAAATGTAACTTCATAGTCATAGTCATAGTTAGTTTATTTCAGTCATATATATGTTTCAAAGCAGCAGAATAAAAAGAAAAAACAAAATACACAAATTGACTGAAAAAGGCTAAGGCAGAAGCAAAGCTTATTAACTTCTGTTATGAACCAGATATGTACATTATATAATTTACAACCATGTAATAAGTTTTTATTTTACTGTCCTTGTTCAAAAAGGAGCTGCGAATTCTATACTGTGCAACAAGCCATTCATTAAAATAAAATCTTATTTCAAAGGGGCCTCAGAATGTTAGTCAGCTAATGAGTAAACTGACAATCCATTCGGCTTTAAGATTATTTGACAAGTAGGCTGAACTTCTACCTTATTCGTAATCCTTTTGTAATCTCATTTAGTCAATTTGTGAGTATTTTCTGAAACTCACACCTAAGGCAAGTATAGCCGCAGAGTGATTCAACACTGCACACCTCGTAAGGTACACAGTCTGTCTGTGCATCAAAAGAGGATGGAGAACGGGGGCAAGAACTTCTACATTCCCATGAACAATAGGACTGGACTTGTGAGGTTTCATTTGAATATCCACAGCACTACCTGGGACATCCATAGCAATTCAGGAGTCTAGCTGTCTAGATGTTTTTCCTCATCTGATTTGATACCTGCAGTGAACCCGCAGATTGTGTGAATCATACTCCAGACCGTGCAATTTTAGGCGAACCTGAGCCTACTTTTCCGGTCTGTACCCGAGTTCTTCCCGATCTTGCTACAACTTGCTATAACGAAACTGTTTAAGCAACTCACCTATGAGCTGGTGAACTGAGAACAGGGTAGCCTACATAGTGCCAAATTATGAACAATATCTGGCAAGCGTTATTTGCCTTTTCAATGTCTATTAGTTTTTTTTATTAATACTATAAGGTTAATGTCCCTTTTGGATTTTTCAAACATAGAAACAACCAGCGGTGGCAGCTAGTTATAACGGACCCCTGTGCAAGATTTTTTATGGGCCTTCCCTCACCCTGAGACGCATGTGTACGCAAACAAACACATATAACACAATACAATGGTCGACTACATGGAGATGATGTCACGTAACGTGCTGCCGCAGTGTATATTATCACTACGCTTCACGTTTTAAGGAAGTCTAGGAGACGTTCGTGCTTTTCTAAACTACATGAGTGAGTGTTGCCTAAATCTGCAAACATTTAAACAGTAATATTTTCTCTTAATATTTTTATATTTTCTCTCCTGTAACTTTACAGTCACAGAAGTAAGTTTTCTCCGATGCTTAATGAGTGTGTCTAATGTAAGGCCCTGTGCAAGAGCAGGGTTACCGATGTAGGGTCCGTTGGGGACATGGGCCCTCTCAGACCACGCCGGCTGCACTGCCTGCACCGTCTATACCTCCGCCACTGGAACCGACCTTCTTTCTATTCAGCCATCATGGCCTCATGTGTGGCCATTAAAAAAATATGGAATCTTGCTGTTCACATTCACATTGCCATGTCAATAACGCAGAATCTCACAATATCACTCAATGCAAAGTCCCTGAAAGTGAATCCTCGAAGACCGTCACGTCATGGTCCACGTTGATGATCCAATTAGGAGCCAGACAGATGTGGTTACTGTAGGCTATAATCCTTCCTTGTAATCCTTTGTAAATCCTCTAGAGCAGAAACAAGGTTTAAGCATGAGACAAGAACTGCAGCTTAACAAACGATAATATTAGTATTAGTGTTCAGTAACTCTAGGAGTGATTGACCTGGAGTTATTCTGTGCAAATGACCAATAAAAACCTTGAACCTTGATAGGCTTCAACTGAACTCTTGGGCTATTGAAAACATTTGTAGGGAGAAATAACTGCTTAAGAGTTTAGGTGTTTCATGCTTATCTTGAAGCTATGCAGAAGGAGCATGATGACTATATAACTTATTTTATAACTCAAACCTTTATTTACTTACTGTAATAGTAATCTACAGCCGTGTAAAAGCAGTACAAAAAGGCAAGTGTGAAGCATCTAAATGTTAGCCCAGTAAAGTCCGGGCAGATTTAGACAAATATTTAACCAAAATATGTTTTGCTGGCCAAATATTTTAAATTTTGTAAGTGGTAATGTTTTAATTGAACCCTAATGCATAACAGAAAATATATAATTATAAAACCAAATGTATCAAAACTGATTTCCATTGTGAACATACTGTAAATTGGTATGGAGCAGTAGAACTGTCAATTTAGTGAGCAAAAATAAATGCCTTATCACACTAAAACATGCCTTATCATGTAGGTAAGCCATGAAAATCATCCTGAATTTTAAAACAAAAAAATAGAGTGTAAATCAGTCTGCTCATATCATCAGATCAAACTAATAGACAAAATAGACTTCTATATTCCTACATGTTCATAGCAACCATATAGACAAGCTGATGTATGCTGAATCGTTCATAGAACTCTAGCGCCCCCCTTAGGCCACAGTAATTATGTACATCAAAAAGTAGTGCCACAAAAGGTTTCTGGACTAGTCCGTAATTCCACTACCTGATACTGGCTATGTATAAGGAGAAAAACATTGTATTTAGTCAAGTATGTCTGCCGTAAATGATACAAACTAGAAAAAAACTATGAAAGTAAAAGATTGTTCGTAGTAAATCTATATGTTTTTTTAGCATCTGGGAAAAACGAGATGAGATAGCACACAATCTGAATGAAAGTGGTTAAAGACAAAAGAAAACATCTATAGCCTTTGTATGAGAACTTCATCAGAAAGGTAGGCTGGTGCCCCCTGCAGGTATTTAAAGATAAGTGAAAATATAGTGCCTTTACTACATTACCTGTTAAGTATATTCCATTTGCAAATAGATTGTAATGGTTGCCATATCATGATTGTATTTTCTATTGATGGGAAATATTGACATAAGCATTATGTGTTATGTATATGAGTCTATGATTCATTACATCTCAAAGAGGATTAATTACATTGTGAATACAGGCTGGAATCGTGACTGAAGGACAGGCCACTCCCCACCCCTTCCATACCCTATCTCTCCCCCTTCTACACGCAACTCTGGCATGCTCTCTCATGTAACCCTTTATTTCCTGTTGATAACCTGACCCTAATTGTTATGTGTGGGCAGATCCACTGTAATTCCCTTCAAAGAACATGCCCCGAACACCTGCACACATTTAGCATCTCTATTGGGGGGCTGGCAAAGATGAACATATCGCCTTTGTTTGCTGTAATTGCTTGGATAAGGGAAGAGTGGCTACACACAGAGATCCTAATAATAAACTTGATGCTTCACAAAGTAGAACCACACTCTAATATCAACTCAACATTTACAATGTTCTCTCCAGTTCAGTGGGAGAAGGTCTATGCGGAGCTCAATAGCACATGATGGCACATGATTCCATATGATGGCATGAGGCAATCATTAGCAAATTGTTGATGTATTTTACTTGTTCATAATGCCTAAAAAAGATTCTTAGCAGTATAAAGGCACCACCATGAATACTGATGCAACCCCTTTGAGGGATATGCCATTTTTTAAACTGATGTAGAATAGTGAGCCAATCTGTAGGCAATCAATGTCAAAATAAAAGTCCGCCTAAGTAATACAAATTCTAACTAAAGTAGTTCGAGTAATGTTAGCTTGTTTTATTGGCTATAGGCTGTTTAGTTGCAGGTGGTATTGTGAACTAACTAAACTAATTTTGCATTTAATCTAGCTCTTTATTCCAGCAAACATTATTAGTAGATAACATCTAAAACATTTGAACCAACCTGGTAGCGTTAGCAACCTATTCTATTGTAAAATTTGTTGCCAACTTACTTGGGCAATTTAAATATCAATGCAAGATGATTGATTTTGGCATTTTCACAAAAAAAAAAAAGGATAAAAAGATATCTAGCATTAGCTTGGTGGCTTGCAAAACATTATGAAACCACATATTTATCCATCTTACTAATTTAAAGCTATAGTCTATAGTCATATAGTCACAAGTGTAATTTATTAGTTCACAGGCCAGGAAAAAAATTTAGAGTGGCAAAGATTTAATGTGTTGCTCTGTTGATATTATGAATGTATAAATGTATTTATTTAAAATTATGTTTTATAACCATTTAAAAGCCTTGTAGACTTGTTGTATCAAGTTCATTGTTTAGCAAGGGATTTAAAATCCACAGGGTGTGACACTATAAGGTAGTATTAGGTTAACTGTCTTAGGCAGGATGAAACTCCCTGACAGAGATTATTCTATTGACTCTTACATGAGCTTCACTATGAATACAGCTGAGTTAATCCTAATAGGCTCAGTGTGAAAAGTGACCGAATGGCTATGTAGGTCAAGCTATCATTATCTCAACAACAGACAACATGCACTTAACACTGCTCTGTTGTACATAGTTTCCCTTCTCCTTCTTATTATGTATTTTCTCTTGTTCTGTTGCCCCTTAATGTTCCTACTGCTCCTTCCACTTTCATCTTGCATGGCGATGGAGAGATTGTATGTGAGAGGATGGCAGATCTGACTAACGAGATATGAATTGCCATGGTAACAGCACTACAGTAGCATAATATTTTAATATTACTTACTTTAAAACCAGACCATTGAAAAAAGCATGAATCAAAGTAAAGATTTCACATGAAAATTTCACAAAGATATACACATTCATTATTATCTATATAATGCAAAACCTGCTTTATCAAGCAGATAGTATCTTCCTTAAGTTATTAGTTGTTGTTTTTCTCCATTTCAGCTTCAATGAACAGTATAAATATATATATTTATAATATTATACTAAACAGTATAATAGAGAAAAGGGAATACATGCAACATAGGTTATGAGCTACACTCACTCTCGTATAATTTAGAATACATAACTGAATTCTTCTGTTTTTGAAATAACTATTAGTATATTCATATATTTACACAGCATAAGCACATTAGTATATTCATATATTTACACAGAGGCCAGTTGTTTCACAAACTATGTCCAAATTATGCCAGTTTGAAAATCCTTGTGAAACAATAATTAAACAAATTCATTAAATATAATAACACAAAAGGACAAAGACACTTCACAGTACTACATGCATTATAATGATATCAGCAAAACCATCACTCATTGCAAAATTGTAGCATAATTAATAGTCTTACACAAATTTCTTCATACAAATACCTTACACTTTGTCCACTAATAGGTAAAAATAAAACACAATAAACAATAAAACAACAGCAAATATAATACATCAAACAAAGTCACCCTACACACACACACACAATTCAAAGAAAATTGTTATCAGTGGAAAATTAATGAGAGACAAGAACATGAATACAATGTGCAATTTTCACCATAATACATAATTTGGTATTTTAACATAATTTGGCTACTTGCTGAATTTACTTTATTGTTAACATTACAAATCTAGCTATTTAACCCAAACCAACAAACTAAAAGGACAATGACTTTAGTAAGTGCAAATATTCTGGGAATATTCATCATAATGCATCATAATGCTACTCTTACAAAACAAATTGTTCAGTAAATCTCTATTAAATATAAATACAACAATTTTATGAAAATGTCTTACTTTTCTTCTGAATTTGACATTCTTATATTTATGATCTAAGAACATGAGAAAAAAAACAACCTATTTTTATTTTCTCATTTTAATATAAAGTTAGCATCCTTGGGCAAGTCCCCAACTAGATCCCATTCAAGTTAATCCTTGAGTCACCACATTTTTGAGCCACAAGAGGGTTGTGTACTTATTCCCCTAAGGCTCCTTTGTAATCTCTGAATACATTGAATTATTTGAAATGGAGCAGTTATCATTATCTGATATTCTTGAAGCTCCAGAGAAAAATACTTCTTTTAAATGGAATTTGTGATCTATGGGGGAGGAGCCGAAATTGCAGATGGAACAGTGTATTCAAGTACATGCTTCTCAACTTTGTTTGGCAGTGACTTTGAAAGGAGCAGTTATCTTTACATAATTTAAACTAGAAGTTTAACCATACTTTGCTAAAAGATATACATGCAATCCTTGACGTGTGTATATGCCAGTAATGTATGCCTCTATATTGGCTCACTCACCAGGCACAATGGTATCACAATGGTGCAAAACCTACATTTCATTGACAAATATCATTGGCCCTTTCAAGGTACATTTATTCTCCTCGTTGGAAATTACTGGTGCGCCTAGTTGGGTCTGTGGCATGTTTAAGCTTCGTAGTGACTGGTTGAGGCTAGCTTGTCTGTACACTTGCTGACCAAAATTCCCCTCTGATTGATTGATACTCTCTTGTCTGTACAGCTGTTGGCCAAAACTTTCCCCTGGTTGGTCAAAGCTGCTCTCACTATAAAGCCGCTGCCTCATTCCGTTGGCACGTCTCCCAGAAACACTCCTGGTTGGATATCGCTGACCAGTCTTGTACCAGCCTGTCTCTTTGAAGACAAACCAAATATTGCCAGCCCAGAGGATTAAGTTAACAAAACCAAAAACCTAAAAATGGGAATGGGGACAAGAGTAAATATTCGTCCTTAACTGTAAATGCCTTGTTTTAATTATTGGCTGGTCATGCTCTGTTGGTGTACTAATACATACCACAGATGTATTGAGAGCTGACCAGAGAGGCTCTTGGGAAACGGCACATCTATTTTCCTGGGCTCGGCAGGCAGAGATAAGCAGAAGCACCAGGGTTGGGTCCGTAGCTTTCTTGATATCAGACAGACCCTTGGCCCAAGAGCAAGTACTGACAAGCCACATAAAAGAGAATACCAACGTAACAACAAAATCCTGTTCAGGAAAGAAGAATGGAAAGTAAACACATGGGGAGAAAGTGTCATATGGGATAGAATAATATAAACTATTTTTCATAAAGATTGGTTATTTTCGTCTAGGACAAACTGGAAACGGCTATACAGTATCACTTTAGTGCCGGGACATTGATGAACCAGTGTTTGATAAAGATATTAATTCACTGACCACAAGTGGACCTCTGTTGTTCTCTCGGTACTTGTTCTGGTAGAAGATGTACACAATGGTTGCCAGCAGAGAATACAGGAAGGCAAAGACACCTACAATCATATAAAACTGAACTGCTGAGGAAAAATCCCCCTCCAGGAAGAGAATCTCTTGTCTATTCTTCTCACACAATGGGGCTTGGAAATGCACCTGTTGTAATCTACAAGACAGAAAGAACAGAATTTTGAAGCAGAAACAGTTTGTAATGGGTCTGTGAAATGAAGGGAACCATCACTCTGTAGGCAGTGTCAATGCCAGCACTTGTCCAGGTGTCCTTCAGTCTAGAAACAAAACTAAAATAGTTTGCCAAACCATTGAGTTCACAAATATGAAAATAAAATGAGAAATGATAACCAAAATTCCTATAAAATTCTCGTGTTTGAGCAATTTTCCTTTAAACAGCACGTTAGAACAGCTCTCGCTGAGACACTATTGTCAATCTCAAGGCCCATTTATTTTAGCACTGTTCAGTGGGAATAGCTGCCACACAGCAGCATGCTGTGCAGTTGAATAGTAAAATGGCGCCTTGGAGCAGTATAGTGGGTCCTGGTCCCGTTCTCCTTGCAGTCAGCGTGTGTCAGTGTGTGTGTGAAGTCAACGGACTCACGTGGCCCGCCCAGCAACCCTGATGCACCAATGAACATACAGATGAAGGCTGTCAATCAAGTCACAGGCGCACGAGCCGACAGTTCAGGGAAAATGCCGGCTAAACCGAAACTGAAACCAACTGAAAAGTTGTGATCATAAATTAGAAATTCCTTTGCAGAATGAGGTAAAACTGGGATTAAAAAAGGAAGATTGATGCTCCAGAGTTGAGAGACATTCTGCATTGAATGTAAAGAAAAGTGTGTGTGTGTGTGTGTCTTATTTACCATTTGATGTTTCTGATCTGTTTACCATTCCACACAGAGGTAGAGGCTCTATGAAATTAATGAGCAAAATGCCAGAGAGGATTAAAGGTGGTTATGTGACTTGGCCTTTCTGTGTGACATAACAGAGCATGTTGACACCCTGTATGTGAAACTGGGGATGTAAACAGGAGCTAAAAGCGAAAAGCTTTCTAAATAAAACAGCATTTGTAGCAGCGTCAAATTCAACCAAAACTGTTCACTTTGAGGGCCAAGTTGAACCTCATTGGGTGAGCCAGTTGGCCTCTTCCCAGACACAATAACACATCTCCGATTTCAGGACACCCGTGTGTGCTGAGCATATTGTGCAGCTATTTATGCGAAACCAATATTCCCTGTGATAAAGATCATCAAATCATCCCACAGATAGTGCCTTACAGACAGACAGCGTCTTTCCATTCTAATAGCTTGTGTCATGATTCCAAGAATTGACGAAATTCAAAAAGGTTCCCAGTAGGAGCAAACAAGCCAGTGAACATTCTAGAATGTTAAGCTCACCTTAACAGTGTACAATGTGCTCATAACCTGCACACAGTGTCAGGACAGAATGTATCTGTTCTAGCTGGTCTCGTGCCAATACATCTTCCAGTCACATTACTACATAAAAACTATCACTTCTCTTTCCAGATATCAAACTGTAATGTAAAGTGGTATCTTAATTCAATTATGACATATTTGAACTTCAATTAACTGTAGACAGTTTTTCTTGTCTGTTGTGTGCTGTGCTCTCCCATCAAACATTGCTTTTTAAAACGTATTTATTTGTAAATCAAACCCCAACCTGCGATTTGATGTTACTCATGGGTATTTTGAAGCGGCATTTCAACTGTTGAGAACGCTTGCCGAACAATAAGCCTATTTAGCTGTTTATTTCACATAATCCCATATCACTGATATTCAATTTACTTGTGCTAGCTATTAAAAAGAGAACAATACAACCTGCATCCAAAATTATGTTTTATGACTCTAGCCAAAAATGAGCAGGTAAATTTGATTGCAATCTTTTGTAAAGCAGTGAGCTAGAAATAGGACTTAACAGTCACAACACCTCCCCTGTGATGTCATCAACCTCAATAGAGAACATTACAGAAGCTGATCTAATTTAGGATCCCTCCCCGAGTGCTATATGTGTCAAAACATCATAGACAAATATCTAAGAGCAATATTCTAATTAATTTGTAAATGGGAACTTGAGGCTGGACAGACAGATTGCTAAATGGTTCACCCACTGTGAAACAATTAACATAACAGCTAACCTGAGGTGGTTTTAGCAGATAGCCTGGCCACTCTTGGTTCTTTGATAGACTTCCATGGTAGCTGTATTGTTCCCTACAGCATTTTGATTTACTTGCATCTTCAGTTTTACACAACCACTTTCCCCAGTGCTCCACTGACAGGCTGAGCTACATGTTGTCTGAAATTGTCTGAAATTGAGACAGCTCTCATTATCAACATCTCTTGCTTTTCTCCTTTTTCCTTGTTGCAGCAGGAGAATTGTGTGGAATAGTGAGCAGTGCAACAACAAGCTACAGAGATGTTTAGATATGGGAATAAAACAAAATCTGTTGTCAAAATCCGTTGCACTTGTATTATAAGATTTGAGAGGTTGTAACACAATGCATGTGTCATCTAATCCATAAAGTTGAAAAGGAAAATGTTTAGTGTGAAACAATGTGCAAACTGTTTTCACTCAAAAGTAGCCCTATATGTGGGGTAATGCACATCGCATTAGTTTGTGTATAGCTTTGAAAAACGACACACTCTGACCCCACTATAATTATCCAACCAATAACAGAAAATGGATGTGATTTTTGTAGACATTTTTCGTTTGTTTTCAGCGACCATTTTACACTTACCTTATCTTTATAATACGTCATTTGGTCATCATGCAACTTTATACAAAGGAAACTCATTATTATACTATTATAATATTAAACTTATACTGTCACACAGAATCATTGTTTTTTATGTAACTATGACCAAATTAGTCAGCCTTGTTATTGTTTTGAGTTGCGGAGGCACTGCAGTTTCACACATCAAATGTATGAGCACTGGAAGCAAGAGTGACAGGGTGGATATCATGTCTTCTTAGAGCATAAAGCTTGTTTTTACCAGTATACTACATATGTAATACTTGATGAAGTTTGACAGAACATACTTTACCTGAATGGATATGCAAAATCAATGTTGATGCTGAGGTTGCTCTGCCGCCTGTCTGCACAGTCCACTTTAACCTGCAGATGACCAACATATCCTCCACATGTTGCAAAAGCACAGATGGCGAAAATCTATGAAATAAGAATATGTTAGAACAATTACATTCTGTTGATAAATTGATTTATTTGGAATTTCTGAAAATACTCTTTTGTGTGGTCATCAAGGAAATGGCAGATTATCAGTTAGACTAATAGCGCACAAAATATTTATCTTTTAATATGGGTCAGATACCTGTACATTTCATATTCTGTAATAGTTACATTTGCCACTGTTCCCGTTCTGATTGTCTAAAGGGTCTAGTATAGGGTTTTCTTAGGTTTTGTTTGGCTTCTTCAAGAATCCTATGTGAATTATCATGAAGTCCTTATTAAAAACCTAAACTATCCACGTTACACCTACGACAGGACAGAAGCAAACTTTTGAAAACAAGATAGTTTCTGGCTTGTGTCATATTGCTTCTGGACTGTTGATCAAGGTTTTGCAATCAATTTTGAAGAAAAAAACCATTTAATAATTTAAAGACAGGAAGACAGCAAACAGAGCTACTTGCTGTGCATTAGCAGGTGGCCACAGCAGTACAGTGTGACTGAACTTGTAGAGATGCTACACAGTTCTGCATAGTCTCTCTCTCTCTAATATTGGTATATGGTATAAGATTAGAACATTATTTAAAACACAGTATTCCTGTAGAGAACAGAAAATGTACTCTGTGCCAGCCAGCTTCAACATGTTTTACCTTAAATTTACACTATTGTAGCACAAATTGCTTTGAACGGCATTGATAGTAAACCATACAGTATCTTTTCATCATGTTTAAGGATGTCATGCCGTGTTTCAATGACAAACATCTATGCCAAAGTTTGCACCACATTGTAATTCATGAATAACTGAGAATTAATTAACATTAAAACTTAATTGAAGCAGAATTAATTGTCTCAAATCAATCAGAAAATAATGAAACCCACCCCAGATTAATAGAGAAATATATCTTACCGGAGCGAATATAACCATGCACATTTAAAAATCACAGAGATCAAGTTGTTCCCCACACGATGTCAGCAGCTTTTTATCATGCTGTTGCAATACCACTGATGTCGATGGTAAAATGACAGAGGATTCGTCAAGGGAGGGGAGAGCAGTGTGTAGATATCTTTCTTAAGGCGGAGAGTGTATCTCTGCTCTGCTTCCAATGCTGCTGTCAGGCGCTCTACTCCAAAGACCCTCAGCTGAAAGTGCGTCTCCACATGAAATCTCCAGTGAATTAACACACACACACACACACACAGGCATACACACACACACGCACACACACACACAGGCATACACATTTCATTTATTTTTTTATTTTTGTCTTTTACATCTTTTATGATTGTACAGCACCATGTAACATTTGTTTTGAAAGGCGCTTTATAAATAAAGTTACTACACACATCCACAAACACTCATAAACACATACATGGTTGATGAAATGCCCATTAATATAATTAATAATTAAGTAATATAATTACTGAAAACCTGAAGAATATGAAAGGAGGGTAACAATTCTCATGAAAAGCAGTCTGTATAACTGAATATGTCATATGCAGATTAACAGATATTATGTACATATTTCTGCAGTCCATTGGATATAATAAGTCAGAGAAATACATGTATCTGGTTGAGCTTGTTACATGTTGCACAAAAGTGACTCTGTCCTAAAGCTTAAACCCTGGTTGAATAGTCCATGAATATAATATATCTATTTTTTGAATTCACACAGATTATTGGGCGGTATTAGACATTATGCTATGTTCTTGTGCCTGTAGATCATAGGGCAACTTGGCATTATAATCACAGTAATTACAGAAACAGATGAGGGCGGTTTTCTGCTTCTGTTTTTCTTCCCAGCTGGGTAATTGGCTTGCAGGTGGCTGGTAAAAGAACACACATGGTGCGCTCAGTGTTTTTTAATAAAGATGATACAGATTAATACAGATTAATGAATTATCCAGTTTTGGGGTCTTGTTGAAATTCTATGAAGAAGAGCTTCTGAATCATGAATTTAAATACAATTTTTGAGAGTGAACAAAGGCCAATTTATTGAAAATGCAAGCCCTTTCCTCATAAAATGATGTGTTGCCATGGAAACTTGACTGTAAGATATTCCAAAACATCCATTGCATCCAGAACTTTCTTAGAAAAATAACTCTCCCCAGCACTTAGAAATTCCTGACTTGTGGTGCCATATGCCACATAAAATTAAAAACAGAACGCTCCCTCGGTTATGTGAAGGAAATTAATAATTGCACGCTCAAAATAATTGTGAGAATGAGATAGTTGCTTCAATTATACAGCAATCATTTATTAAGTCTGTGTCATATAATATTATGGTTCTCCTCCTCAGTCAAGTGAGGAGAAGGCTGCCATATAGTCAATAGTCAGGTCCACCTCCTCAGTCAAGTCATGAAAAATGGACCCCGAACAGAGAAAGCACAGCGGTTTTGTAGTCATACAACAACAACTCTAACTTTGCCGTAGAGGAAGGCCATGGGAAAGCAGGTGTTCTGGAAAGAATATGGGAACAGTGAAAAGTTATGGTTGCCTCTATGTTTTGTCTAACTAGCTTACAGGAACCTGCAAGAGGCTAAACATTCTTTTAACACAGAGTACTTCTAAACAAATCAGTGGTTACATGAGTTCATCACACATACTCTACTTAGATTGGATTTTTCCATTACAGTTATTATTGTGATTTATACCAAGGCCTGGGTAAACATTTGATTCTCATTGACTAATGGGGTGTTGAGGCGTAATTTTGCACGTACCATTCTTGTATTCCCAGTCTAAGAATGTCAATTTTGGATGATAATCTTTGAGTATGGAATTAATGTGTACTCCACAACACTTTTCCTTGCTGTATCTCTGCCCCTCTGTGAGTATCTTCTATCTATTGTTAACCTGACACGCCAGATGGTTTGTTACACAGAACCATCTGGGAAATCTTCATTGGAAACTGTTTGGAAAAGGGCAGGTGATTGGACAAACCATCTGTCTATCACCTTCTATCACGGGCTAAACCACGCCCTTAGCTGCCAGTAGTTCCTCCTAGAACGCTGATTGGTCCGTGTTGGTCGGGTTCGGCCTGACAGGATGGATCGTCATGATCGCGATTCTCGCGGTGAACTCGTGATCTCGCGAGTCCAGCTGCCTTGCAAGGTAAATCTATTTTCATTGTACCTCAATATTATTATTGTCAAATTATCAAATAATGGCAAATTCCAATGATGAGTGGTTCATAGTTTTCACATTCCAGTCACTGGAAAAATTAATGTTTAAGCACTCCCCCAAAAAAGTCCTTTTACAAACCTTTAAGTGTTTAGGCTACAGGGCCTATCTTCACTCTGTCGTGGTGGAATACATGAAAATGGACTTCCACATTTGAAACCAATTTGGACCTAATAAAAATTTAGCAAGTAGATAAGAGAGAACTACTAACTTGCAAGCAGTTTGGCCGTTTGGTTGGCAAAACCAAAGTGAGAGACATATACACTCAGCGTCGTCACGTTTATGGATAAAAACACGTCTGTGCCATCCTTTAACTTAATTTAGAAAAGTAATTTAAAATTAAAAAATCATCATAGTATATTATGTGAGTCTGCACTGTGATTACTGTTGATAATTGAATTGAATTGAATTTAAAGTACATAGCTACAATTTTAAGTATTCACCCACCTCACTTAGTCCACAAATGATCAGGTTATCTGCATACATACAGTAGGCTACTTCTTAAGTCTTTTGATACCAAGTGATTTTTAGCAGCATGTTTGCTAACCTGGTTAGTATTGTGTCGATCTAATGCCCATCCCATTTAAACACCACGCGATTGGACTAGTGTTGTGAAAAGTTATGAAAGGGCTTTGCTGACCTCTACTGGTAAAAAATCAGTGTTACAGATTAAGTAGGTGACCTAGAATACACATAAGATTATGCACATTTCTAGTGGCGATATATCACAGTGCAACCTGGAATTAAACTGAACCATCAATAAGAAGGATGCATTACCAAGCCATTTTGGGTGGCTATCCATATACATACTTTACATAAGAGAAAGAGCACCGAGAGAAGCAGGCGTACACACTATGAAGAGAGACTAAGCCTTCCATTGAGCAGCCGCTGTAATGATGATATTATAGAGACGACACAGTGATGACTAAAATATAATTTCTAGATTATTGCTACTAATAGCATAGAAAGCAGCACATCTCTCTTCTAGTACATGTGGCTTGTTTTGAAGCCCTTTGTGGCCAGTGTGTGGATCTGTATGTTTGTGTGTTTGCGTGTTTGCGTGTGCATAGAGGCACACATTGGTGTGTGGGATGAGATCCTTCCAGAAGCTTGTGGAACCAGTTAAGGGGAAAGCTGCTCAACCATCTCCTCTGACAGAGCTGCTAGGACATTTGGATCAGTGAAAATTATTTAACATGAGAATGTCCTCCAGGTCTCCAAGGAAGTCAGGCAATCAAAATGGAGACATTGCGCCACACAGCCATGCACACACCCACAGACACGTGGACCCACGCATACATACACGCACACACTCCAGTACTCACACACATACACACACACACACACACACAAAAACACAAACCTCATACTATGGGCCAGTTGAGTATATCAAGACGACAAGGACCTTAGGGTCATGCAGATATTATAACAACCTTAGGCTTTGCATGCACAATGACCTCCACAAGCCCTTAGCGAATCAGGGCCTGAGGTTTTTGAAGTTCAAGCGGAGACATTTTTGGATGGAAATTTGTCTCTCTAGCTCACCTCATTTGCTAGTGACGATGTCTGTGTCTTGCGTAAAAAAACATTTGCTGGTGACAGGCCAGATTGGTCAGTGATGTTTTTGCTTTTTCAATTGAATGAATAAGACAGAAAAATGTAATGAAGACATAACGAACAAACGGAACAAAACAAATTCCATTGCCTTTCAGGCACTTAAGGACCCAGTCCTTTGATTATTCTACCAAGAGAGGGCAGTGCATAGCCATGTTGATCTAGTAGAAAGTCTCTGAGTTCCTGTGTGATAAGGCCGTGCATCCTTTCTCACTGCATTTGATCTTTTCCTCTGTCCAATTCCAGTTGACCACAGAATAATTGAAGCGCACTACGGTTTATGCCAAACTATCTTGTTCATCTTCTTGTCAATAAAACAGTTTAAATTAATCTGGTCTCTCCTGGTTGAAGCTATTGCGTAAGTTCAACAAGGAAGGCCACCTCCCTTCGGTACTTATCACACCTTTAATCACAGCACCTGTTACATTCCACCAATCAGATCATAGCCATCACATCCGTATGCTTTCATGAACCAACGACTACATGCAGCCTATATCCTGTTTACATGTCTCCTCTATATTGCTGTCTTTTCAGTCTGCAGTTGATGCTCCTCCTCCTTGCCACCTCCACCAGCGTCCAGGGGATATTGACTATTTTACAGCTATCTATAAACTACATTTATGGATTTATATATACATTAATATTACATGAAGTTCCCCTTGCCAGTGACAGGTTTATGCCAAACAATCTTGTTCATCTTCTTGTCAGTAAAACAGTTTAAATTAATTTTGTATCTCCTGGTTGAACTATTGTTGTGTCCATTTATAGGATAATATGTAACTTCCAATGGATGAGAAGATTATCTTGGTCTGACAGGGGGATGTTAAACTGGGGAGGCTCAGACACTCACTGCATTATTAATGAATCTTTTTCTGGCATCATCTCCCCTCTCTACCCTGGAAATTGTTGAAAAAAAAGAGTCAAGCATAGGTCTGGTGGATTTTATGAGGTCTCCATCCATCACTGAGCAGATACACACACACATTAAAGAAATGCACTGTTGAAGGAGTCAAGGACCAACCAAGGCCTTGGGCTAATCTCTGCTCTACAGAAAAAAACAGCCCTCTTGAAATCAGCTTTGAGGCTAAATTTGGATATTGCTAGGTTGCCTGAAATATTCAACCTGAAATAAAACATTTAAGATGTCTGTGAAGCACTCTATAATTTTAGAGATGTATACGGACAAACCACCAATTCCAGCTGAAATGTGAACATTTATTTGTCAATCTGTGTCTCTTGCTCTATTGAAGAAGGATGACAGAGGTGTGTGTGTGTGTGTGTGTGTGGGGGGGGGGGGGGGGGGTGAGGAA
>OMKK01077599.1:0-15138 GCA_900302305.1 Polymixia japonica
ATATAATATAATATAATATAATACTGTATAATATAATATAATATAATACTCTATAATATAATATAATACTGTATAATATAATATAATATAATACTGTATAATATAATATAATATAATACTGTATAATATAATATAATATAATATAATACTGTATAATATAATATAATATAATATAATAATACCTCCGTTCTCCTCACTTGCTTCTTTCCTTATCATGATGAATTTCTTCTTTCTCTCAAGGGGGACCTACAGTATATTCATAAACAACAAGATTTTAAAGCAAAGCAGGTCTTGTATGTAAACAGGGTTATCTTCAGTAAGGTTTTTATATACCTCGATTTCAATTGGGAACTTGTAGGTCTTTTGAACATCAATGAGATTTTCCAAAATGAATTGATTCTGGAAAAGAAAGCAAGGGGGAGAAACAGTTCAGTCCTATTGATGGAGGAAAACCTAACAAGGAAGAAAGACGTTTCTACGGTGACAGCCTCCGTTTAAATCAAAACCTCGCTATGCCGTCAACCTGTCCTTTAAAGCAGCTACAGACAAGATTGTAAGATTTTGAGTTTGGTGACCCCTCGAGTTTCCTAGTGGTATTATTTATTACATTGGTGTCGCAAAGACAACTGTTGTTGTTTGTTTTTCAAAGCCCATCAATTACACACTTGCATGTGTTTATAAACCTCAGTGAAAAAAGAAGCACGCCTGTTGAAAGAAGAGGCCTAAACATGTTTACAGAAGAGGCTCTTCCTGTTTTGGATGAAGCACTTCCTTTGTGCCGTACGTCGGTCCTTCTATTTTCAGGAGGTCGTACCCGGTGCCACAACATCGCATAGTGAACGCAAGGTTTCTAGAGAACCAATCCTAATGGCGACGAAGTCATTTTTCCATAACCATTATAACATGCAATCAAAATGTATTTTATAATGATATGTTAAAGAAAAAGTCCTGTGTAGTGGCTTTAAAATAAGGATAGATTGCCGACTCCTGCAGTCTGGGAATACGGTGGATCGATTTAGAAGATCAGCAGCTGTACCTTCTCTGGTTTCTCACTGAAGAGGAAGCCTTGGTAGAACTTGGGCTCGTTGAAACTGCAGCTGATGACTGCGATGGCACAGTTGTATGCGGCACAGTGGTACTGCCTCCTAACTTCAAGGAGCTGATTTTCTCCGGTCATGTTCTCAGTAAACGCCTCAAAACAAGACCTGAACGAAATGACACATTCATTAAACCACGTATTGATAGTACTGAAGTAACGTTTTTCTGTAGGCCGACCTGGAAGTTATCTCCTCCATGGGTTCCTTTGCCAAAACATTTTTACCCAGTTTTTTGAGTTTTGGATTGATGCAGAAAATAAGTTTTGGATTGATGCAGAAAATAATCTTTGTGGCAAACAAAGGCGCATGATAATCGCACGTTTTGTTCAACGAGATCATCTTCACAAACGAACACCGCTTTTTAGATGTTTGAAGCATGACTGTAATCGATACACATTTTTTTGAGGCACATAAAAGCTTCAACGTTCACGAGTGGGATATTTACTGATGCATTTCATCTCATGGTGTCAACCGCAGACCTTATTTCATGGATCCAACCAAAACCCAATGGGAAACACGTCTTGGCAAACGAACCCATGGGTAACACACTTCCAGGTGTTAGGACTTAAAACCGGGGCACTATTTAACACAGCCTGAAGTATCACTTGTTCCAACAGCAGTACTGCCTGCCCTTATAGTCCCCGATGACGGGGCCACAAACACAGTCCTCCGGTTGCCCTGGCGACAGCCAAGCAGAGAGGACCACCAGCTACCTCGCAATCTAATGGCATGACTGGTTATACTGGCCAGTTCTGAAAAGAGTTGAGCTGTCATTCATATTAACAGTCAAAGGTGTAAATATTCAATGGGTTAAGATTGTTCATATTTACACGATCTCTTTATAGTCCTCCATGTATTCCGCATGGTAAGAACTAATTGTACAGTTTAATCCCACACATCTGAAATGGTCTGGTTTTATATTTTTATAAAACAAATCCAGAGTAACTGCTAAAAAGCAAACGTTATATGAAGTGAATATATGACGCTCACGTTCTTGACTTTTAATACAAACTCAATGTTGTGGCTTCCTACTTGATCAGGGTCTTGGACAGCTCATTGCCCTCTGCGTTGGCTAAGCCACAGTAGGCCCGGTTGATGCGGGACTCCTTGGAATACACCTCTTCTTTAGGGAGTCGGGAATAGAGCAGCTCCATCAGCTTGTGGCAGCCGTTCTTCCTCAGCAACTGGACCTCGAACGCTGTGTCACTGGTCTGGAACAGGTCAGAAGATGGGACTTTATTATTGTGCGTACACAAGACCAGTGAAGGTCATCTTTAACACCTCTAGGAAATATATGCAAGTAGTATACACAGGAGGAGGGTCACCACAATAATGTGTTAAGTATATAAGTGTTTGTGTGTGTGTGTGTGTGTGTGTGTGTGTGTGCACATCCTGGTGAATGGCTGTGTGAAGGGAGAGATCTGTATTTCATTGTTTGATTGTATTGTCATTATGTGAATAGCAAGTTAGCATAACTTGTTGACCTGATGAGCCTGATTGTTAGCAGAGATAATGGTGATGGCAGGTTAAACTCACTGGACTAAAGAGGTCAGGTATCCAATCATTTCTCAAGGTGATACCGACAAAAAGGGAGGAACCTTTTAGGTGAAGTCAACAACGTAGCTACCATAGCTATCAAGCTCTCAGCTTTTGTTTAAATAATCCTCTGCTATTGTTAAATGGCAAAAGGTAGTCAGAAGTGCCTTCCACTTGTTGAACTGCTATCGGTGAAGAGATGAGCTTAGATCCTGGACAGAGACAACTCATCGTAAAACAAATAGTCTGTGCTATCTTTCATTCCATTTTCCAACATCATTTGGACGAAGTCCCTGAATGTAACAAATACAAACAGCAAACCTTAGTGAAGCGCGTGAGGAGCAAAGCCATTATGTCCGAGATGTTTGCCACGAAGAAGTCCGTCAGGGCCTTGGGGCCACAATGAGAGGCGATAGGCAGCAGAACCCGCTCCATCACGGCCTGGATCATGGAGCTCGCCGGCACGTCTCCCTGCTGGATCATGCCGTAGACCGTGCACAGGAGTTGCAGCTGCCGCTCATGGCTTGACCTACATGGACAGCGACAAATGCAGGTAATCAAAATGAAAAAAAAAATGACGAGACATTTGCGAAAGGCAAAGACGAAAACGTGTGCACTTTTCCGTTGAGACTGAATACTGGATGCGAAGGCCACTAACCTCTTAGCAATCCTCTGGAAACACGTTTGGAAGCTCTCCTCCATAATGTGCTTCGCATCTCGACACAAAATCCCTGCCAGGAGTTTGAGCAGGAGCGGGCTTTGAGAAAGCTCCAGGGCATCCAGTAACTGAAAGAGACAGAAGAACCCTCGCTTGTCATTGACGATTAGCAATAGTCCAAAAAGATTCAATGGGATCCTCTTGTGCAGTGGCATTTCCCATGGAGACAGCCAGTAGACCAAGGTGAGAGATTCAAAACATTCATTTGACCAATATATCAGGCAGGCGTTTCTAAAGCCTACAGTGACCTTTTTCATAGTGGAAAAGGGTCGGTCACCTTGCGGATGCAGTCCATGTAGTTGTTGCGGTGAAGCGAGCCCTTGGGAAACTCGTCGGACTGCATGGGGAAGTGGGAGGCGACCAGGGCCTCCAGGGCTCTCTGCAGCTCAGTCACTGGCTCCTCGGGTAGGGTGGTGAAGAAGGGCAACACTAACAGAGCCTGACTCTGAAGACATGAGCGAAGAGTGGGAGCAGAAATCACAACGAGAAAATTAAACCGACGGAAGGTGCACAGATGCTAACAAAAGCAGTAGTCCGAGTACTCTGCACATAGAGCTTCACTGATTATTGTAAATCACATTTTTGAACAACCCTTTTAAATACTGACCACTAAGAATAAACGTCAACGAGACTGATTGTTCTCAACAGCCTTACCTTCAGATTTAATGGTAGAGTCATGTCAACAAGCAGTGTGGTAAATGTGAAAAACACCACTTTGAATGCATCATGGTTGATATTGGAGCAAACAGAGGTGTCAATCTGATGAGTTAAAAAAAACAAAAAAAAAACAAAACAGTAAGACTTAAAGGTTAAAGAGGCATTTCACAAACTTAACGAGGCAACAAGACAATCAGGAAAGTGTTACAAATGTGACAGCTCCTGTGTTTGCTACTTGATCCCATAGACTTCCAGCATTTGAGCTAAACTAACTGTTTCCTTCAGACTTCATGCAGACATAGACGTAACAACGGTCTCCACAAGCTTGTCTGACTCCGGGTAAATACAGAAAATGGCCAAATTCCCGAAAAACAAACTATAATACTATAAATGTATTTATGTACATTTAAGCAGAGCTGAAGACCACTCAAGGTAATTCATATATTTTTATTTCCACCTCAGCAGCTTGGCAGCGATAGTTTCGACTCGTTCTCAAGAGACGGCGTTCTGCTTCACAGTACCTGCAGGAGCTTGGACAGCAGTAAGATAGTGGCGGTTTTGCTCTCTGGAGTGGACGTGCTGGTCCCCCACCAGGGCAGCAGACACTCCCATCTCTGCAGCACCTGCTCCACCAGCCGGCCTCCCTGGGTCTTCCTGATGGAACGCTCTCGGAAGTTGTGGTCCAGCATGCCGTTCAGCAACACACTCACCTGGCGCAAACGTACCAGACCGGAATGAAGCACACATCTCTCTAGCAGACTTAAAGGTTAAAGAGGCATTTCACAAACTCAACGAGGCAACAATACAATCAAGAAAGTGTCACAAATGTGACAGCTCCCATGTTTGCTACTTGATCCCATAGACTTCCAGCAATTGAGCTAAGCTAACTGTTTCCTTCAGACTTCATGCAGACATAGACGTAACAACGGTCTCCACAAGCTTGTCTGACAAAAATACGAAAAACAAAAACAACAACAATCAATCACCTTGCAGTCAACCAACGGGGAACCACCGCAGACATGGGGAAAATGTGTGCTATCGTTTTCACTGACCAACGCAAAACCTACAGCAGACAACTACCTGTTTAACCATTTGGATACAGCGTATGAGGTTGTGTTTCCCATAAAAACAGCAACACTTATAGAGAATACTGTACACGATAACTCATTTAAAAAATGTGAGAAGAGAGGCGGTGAGAGGAGGCCGAGAGATAAGAGCACCTACCATGCTGGGGTTGTGGGAGGCGGCCTTCATCAGGTGTGGCATGGTGGTGTCCAGGTACTTCAGGAGCTCGCCGTTGATGGTCATCTGGAAGAGGCTGTAGAAATACTCACCGTGGGAGAAGCTGATGAAGTTGTGGTTGTGGCTCCCAGACAGCGGCACAGAAAGCATGATGGTGTTCAACAGTAAGTCCACCAGCTGCTCGCTCTGCGGAGGAAACACAACGTTTCGGAGGAGATCGCTCCAGAAGAGCCCTGAAAATCTGGCTGGAAAAGCTTATCTGATGTTCAGCGGCTGAGATTCAGATATGGAAAAACTGGGGTTGAAAATTAATAATAACAAAAAAGGTAAATGAAGTTAACTCCAACTTCAAATACTGGCTTCTGTGTGTCAGTCATCCCTCGTTAAGAACAAGCCTGTTCGTTAAGGGATCCTTTGACATCAGGACACCATGAAGGCTAAACGAAGGCTGGTAGAGAGATAACGCTAACCTGCTGGCTGAGGGAGAAGGCAAGCTGTAGCAGACCATCTGCCAGCCTCCTGCTGTTAATGTCCAAGGAGGGGAGCGCCTTCCTGTCCTCGCCGGGGGCTATGGCTTTATACACCGCCATGAGAAGCTTGTCTCCAAGGGACTGGGCATAGGCTGGGTCCTTCATCACACACAGCAAGACAAAAACAGCAGAGGAAACAGGTTTCCTGAGTGAAGCAGCAAGTGAGAACAAGTGGGAAAAACAAAACTAAAGCCTTTATTCTGCTTTGCCCCGTTTCACAAACTATTCAATGTTTCATCACTTGTTCTGTTGAATTGTTTCAGCTAAGATTAAGATTGGCATACATATATACAAAGCGATAAAACGTTCACCCAAAATAAACTTGACTATATTTCTGCTGCCTGCAAACCTCACCCTTTGTTGCTTGAATTTACTTTGGAAGTGAGCAGAGGAGATGGTCCGGAGAAACAGCACCCTGTTTCTATTTGAAACCTCAGCAACTGCACTTCAATCTGTTCAACTACAGATTTCCAGATATACTCAATATTTCTGAATTATAATCTTAATAACTACATTTTTGTTAAAAGCATCGTCTATAATCAACTACTTAAACTACTAAAAACCAAGATTTGAATATAGTTCAACTACCACTAAACAAAATGTACTTACTGGAAGCTAATAGTTGACCTAGCTATTTGAGTTCAGTAGTTATACGTCTTGACTGGAATTGGGGTTGAGGGAACAGTCCAAATAACCAACATGTTTATCAGATGCTTACACTGAATCCACTGCTGAATGACTGCACTGTGTTTCTGTCAGGAATACAACCTTTTTGAATTGACAAAGAAGAGAATTCACCCCGTTGACATTAACTACTCGGCTACTGTATTAAAGCTACTTCTTTCTTTTGTTGAAGATCAGACGACGTGGTTTCAGGAACAGAGTCGCCTCTCAAACTGAGACAGGGCTTTCTCACGTCCAATGGGGGATTTTCCCTCCACAGTGCATTGTCCGATGCGCGTACCTGGCTCTGCAGAATGGAGATAAGGAAGCCTGCTTTGTGGATCTGCTTGCAGGCAGACAGGATGACCTCCATTTGGTCATGGCTGCTCAGAGTACTGGCATGGTAGAGGTCCAGAGCACACAGATCCTCCACACTAGGGATAACACAAAGACTAAACATTTATAATTGAACCTTATTGAAAAGAGATTAGTGCTGCTGCTGCTGTTCATGATGATGATGATGATGATGATGATGATGATGGTGGTATTGGTGAACATGATCAGGGTAGAGGGTGATTTAATATATCCCCCAGCGGAATATTCAAGGAACAAAGAGGCTTGTCAAAACTTCTCAGATGTAAAAAGGTGAAATTTTTTTTTTTAAATGATTAAAATAAATGAAATTAAAACAGTTTACCATTTCAATGATACTAAATGCATGCAGGATGGATTACAAGGGTCTATTTCACAAACATTGTAAAATGATGAGCATTGTAAAATCATATGATGAGCTCATATAACGGTACGTAGTTTTCCAAATTAAAAAAATGGAAACGAGCGCTCAAGGATGATCAATATACCTTTTGCGTGTGATTCTTGCCCGTAGGCTGTTTTCCAGGCTGGAGCGGTAAGGCGAGGCCAGCAGGGCCTTCAGCAGAGGCACGCAGGCTTCTGGTAGGCGCTTCATCACCTCCACGTCTGCCATGTTGAAACCCACAGATGACGGCTTGCACACCACCAGAGCAGTCAGCTCAAAAAATACAGAGCAAAACACATCTTGATCCAGGAGCTGTGAGGAAGAACGGTAGAAAACGGTGAGGCGAAAACAAACCAGCTGATTTCAAAGTGGGAATGGAAAGAGATGTCCTACACCTCAACGGTACCTTCCAAAAATCCTGGTCGCATTTGACGAGAATCATTGTGGCAAACTCCAAAAGGCGTACGATGATGGTGCACTTGCTGTAATTGTACTGGTCCACCTCTCTAGGGCTGAAGTGAGAGGTCTTCTGGCCCAGAGCAAAACAGCTCTCTGCTGCCGCCAGTTCATGGGTCGCCAACTCCTTCAAAAAGAAACCTGTGGCCTTCAGAAAACTTGACTCGTCTCTGGAACCTTGGAAATGGAAGAAAAGACACCGGTAGTCATCGAGGAGATCATTGTTAGGGGCTTGGAATACAGATCATGCAGATAGGTAGGAAGCTAATTTAATGAGCCTCGATGTATATCGGGGCTACAGAGCACAGTCTTGTCTATAGGGCTTTCCAAGGACATGTTGTTTACACCTTGAGTGATCTTCTACTGGTGTGTTATGTATGCAGGGGGCGTGGATGTGTGAGGCAGGAGGGTCATGATGTAGATTAGTCCCAAACGGTCGACTCTATGTCAGCATTGGCCTTGCAAGGCTCAGGCTGATTTAAAACAGCAGATGGAGTGTTGAGCCATTTTCAACCCATTAAATGCCGATTTTTATAAATTTGGTGTCAATGTCAGTATTAACACCAGCACTGATGTGTTTCATACAGTCATATAATTTAGTTTACAGCTCAAAAAAAATAAGTGTACAGTACCTCTTTAATGACAACTTGGTGGTACAGTTATCCATTTTTAAAATGGTATATTGAATAAACAAGACTTACTTAGCATGTGATGGGGTTTGATAATGTGTAACCCGATGAAGGTATTGTAGCAGTCCAGGGTGGCCAGCAGCAGGTCCATCCACTGCAGGGTGGCCCTGACACTGAAGGGGCCAGACAGGTCCCTGAGGGTGGGCTGGGTCAGCAGGCCTCCACCCTCAAACCGTGAGTTCAGGTAACCCATGCCGTGCTCCGTCAGCAGCCCATCCAGCCACTGGGATGGAGATTTCCTGCCTGATTTTAGTCACATACACATCCAGGAACGCATAAGTGCACTTTCATACAAAGTCAATGTAATCAACCTAGGATTAGTCAGGTAGACGTTTAGTCCCCTTCTCTCTAAGACAGCTTTCTATCAAGCATCAAGCCACTTACTCTAGTTGAACGGCACAAGAGGCAGTTACATCAAATCCTGCGGGCTTGTAATTTGGAGACACAAACTTCCTGTTATGCCCTTAAAGGAATACACCAACTTCTTGGGAAATTCGCCCTTTGGACAACTTAGACAGAAGGTTTTGGTGTGTGTTCATAACTGCTATGTCCGGTAGATCATTTGCTCCAGGAACCAATGCTAACACTTCATGTTAAGTTAATATAGGTTGTTAGCTAAACCTAATGCAGTGCATTGCATTGTCAGATATGTAATAGCATTAAAACAAATGGCCGCAATCTTAATGTACCAGGCCAATATATTGTTGTCCCTGACACATTTTAACACTTAAGCAGGTTTTGGATGTAAAACTCAAAGCTGGCCTTTTATTTTTGACCCAAAACTTGGTCAAAAACGAAAGGCCATTTGCAATTTACAAGAAACTCCTCCAAATGGCAAATTCTCGAACGGATCGGTAAACACAGGTTGCAGTGACCTTAATAAGGTGCACAGTAGAGGTCATATACATTCACTTAACAGTGGTTGTGTATGATTGCTATGATCTGCTCATTGCTGTGGTTAAACCTGAACTCCACATTTTCCTCTTTCAGTACTGATGAGGTACTGATGAAGATGTAGTCACGTCTGATGAAGAGTAAGATGAAGCATCACCAGATGAAGACAGCTCACCTGGGAGTAGGGGTACAAACTCATAGAAGAGTTCCATGCATTTGTGACGGCACTCGGCTTGTGGTCGCCCGCATTGCTCCAACAGCCACAAGACCACCTCCGACAGCTGCAGCTTTTCATCAGGGGGAAATCCCCTTCAAGAAGCAGAGAAAGAGGACAAAAGGACACTAGAAAGGGATGCATACAGTAGTGACTAAAACGGTCCTAAGTAGGGATTAACAGGAAAACTGGGATTTTGGGACTTTCCACACAGAACTGAGGAGGGAGAATTGGGAAATTGAATATTACATACATCTATGTGTGAGGCTAAATCATCAGTTCATTATAAAGAATAAGAAGCTGATAATTAAAAACTAAATATGTAAACAAACACCCACTCTGATTTTTCTTGTGCAAAACCAGGTCAAACCAGTTGTTGCACAATTAACACAGAAAAAAGCAGGCAGTGACAGGCAGGTTTGACTGTAGTTGAGCCCAGCAGGTCTTCTATGTACATAGAATTAAAAAAAACGCATCTAGACAGCATCTTTTACATTTCTGTTTAGAGATACCTTTGAACTCTCAAATTGATTGATTGAAGGACTGACAGGATGCGACAGCTTGATTTCAGATTGTAAATTTGAAGCTGGAAATCTTTTTATTCTTTCGTCGTTTGTGACAACTGAATTTGCGCTAGTTATCATTTGAGTAAAATGGACATTACTTTTCCGTCAGCAAGTCCAAGCCTTTAGTAATCTGTTTTGATATATGCATTATCTATACACTCTAATACATTTGGAATTGGGGCTATACAATGTAACAAACTGAACAATGAGTTGTGTATCGAGGACCAACCTTGGAATACGCCTCTTAGCATTGTGCTGATTGAGGCTGGGGGCCTTTTGTTTGATGATTCTCTTCAGGTGATCAATAGCACTGCCACACTGTTGCAACGTACCTGAGGGTGTGATCATAACCACAGATCTATAAAGGCTGAAAGACACGCATGCGCTCAAATCTCACCTCAAAGCATCAATCAATAGTAATATTATCCAAAGACAGTGTTGTAATGTGCCCAAATCTCAGGAATCTATATTAAGCGATAACACAGACAGAGCAAGTGGAATGGGAAGAGGTATAAAAATGTTCTGGAATATCTCATTAGAATTAAATAGGTAATTTGGGAATATCAAATATTTTGGAATGGTTCGTTTCAAAGTTGTACTCTTCAGTCCCCAAAGGGTTCAGTTTTTGTGTGATAGAAATATGGACAAATCCTTAACAAATAATTCTATTAAACGGCATTGAAGAATCAGCAAAGAAACAAGAGATTTAGGAATTTGAACACAGTGAACTACAAGGACAAAGAAAGCATTGATTTAGTGGGGAAGGGTTTTTTTTGTGTTTTTTACAAGATTAGAGTAATTTCTTTTGACAAAAAAGAGTGCTTTACAGAGACCTTATTGAAAAATATTTGTTTTGGTACCAGAAACGTATTTTTAAGCAACAGAAGCAATGGAGGGGTTAGAAATCCAACTGAAGACATCCAATAAATTATTTTTTTCAGAATGTGATAATGATATATTACTATATGAAAATCTGACACAGTCCATGTAACTAGAAAAACAATTACCCATGGATCGCTCATCTGAGTGTGCAAGAGCCAGACTTTCAACAAATATGACCAGCACTTCAAAGACAAACTGTTCCACCAAGGAATTCTCCTCCCTGCAAAGACAAACAGACAGTGATACTGGACAGACATCAGAATCAAGTATTGACAGTTTCTATATGTTGTAGATTTCACTGAAACAATTTTCTCAAAGCACATGACCTTTTTTGGGAATTTTACCTATTTAAAAAAAAAATGTACTTCTTTTATTCCAAGTTACTTATTTTGTTGATGTTATGCAGCAGAGTTGTGCAGATATACTGTATATAACACTGGCTATTTTGGGGAAACTAGTAGTTCCAAGAATGGCGGCTACTAAAGATAAAGCGATCCAATATCAATCAAGGGCCATAAATCATTGTGTTCTACTATTTTATTGAAAAAGCTACAGGCAACATCCTGATCACAGACTGAGCACATGCTTGTTGTTCTGTAAGCATGTCTTACGTTTTAAAAGCGTACAGAAAGGTAACAAAAGTAACAACAGAACGCGTCCCACCTGAACTGTCTGTAGATACTATTGAATGCCAAGGCAGCTCCCAGCCTTTTGAACCCGTTGGGGTGCAGAGCCAGGCTGTAGATGCGCTTGAACAAAGACTTGATATTGGCTGGGCTCTTCTCCTGCTGCTTGGGGGTGGTTTGCTTGATGGACCACTTGACAAACTCTTCGATGCAGCGGCCGCAGAAGTCTCTGAGAGTGCTGTCCATGGGGTCAACCAAGCCATCCTGTTAAAAAACATCCCTTTATTAACAAGAATGATTGCAAATAAGGCCCAGATCAGTCACTAAACAATCACCCAGTACATCGACATTAAATCCATTCCCAACATAGTCATTTTGGTCATTAATGTTGACCATAGTTGACAATAATACAAAATAAAAACATTTAAAACAGCTTATGGTGCTCTAATCGTCTCCAGTTTATAAACATAGATTTCCTGTATGGTTAGAGGAGACTGGTCACCACCACCCTGGAACACTAGTTTTACTACACTTAACTAATCTTCACGGTATCACCATGACAATAAGTTAGTAATGTATTTTTAGTGAGACATAATATCACCCTGAGGAACGGGACTCTTACCAGAATGGCCTCCAGAACAGCTACTGTGTCTTGGCTCTCAAACTTCTTGTTGTTGGTGAACCAGTGGATCAGCTGCATCACCAGGGGCTCGAAGAGCTGCCTTGTTACCTGGCAACAGAATTCAGCTTCAGACACATGTAGAGATGATACCACCTCACACCATTCACCTGTATTACCAAAAGGAATGCACCAACGTCTTGAGAAATTTGGACAAGCATTGGGCACCGGAGCAAATGACCTCTACCGGAGATAGATGGAAGGTTTTGGTGTCAATGTTCTCATCACATAACCCAAAAAGGTAGTGTATACCTTTAACATAAAATAGCATAGATGGAAAAGTGAAGGTCATGGACAAAGGTTTTCTCTTGCATATGTAAAATTAGACATCTTTTTCAGGAGTGATAGTCTTTTCAGGAGGACACTAACCTGATCCACATCACAGGCCAGACGCAGCAGAACAGGAAACAGTCTCTTGTGCAGGTTGTACATCGGTGGCAAGCTGTTCTCTCCCTCCACCATCTGAGCACTCTTCCCAATCATATAGACCACCAGGCTATGGAGCAGCTCACAGGCTGCCACCTGCAGGAACCACAACACAACTTGGATAAGAACAAGCACTTTTTTTTAAATTAGCATGCAGTTAGTTCATTTGTCTAAATATTAAGAGTTGGGCAAATAGTTGGAAATGTTAACTCTAGCCATTAGCAGTACTTCAGGGATGGACGCCAACACTGAAACATTATATACAGAGTAATCAATCATTATATACAGAGTAATCAATTATTTATCAACATCAATACCAATGTTGCCAGAGCAGATCTTTTGACAATTCACAGCAAGTTTCATAAACATTGTAACATCTATACTATCATCAATATAGTAATTTCTATACGTTCATCCTAATGTAAGCACTACTGTGATTCATTGATTGACTGATGATACGCTTGGTGGTATGAGCAGATAATATGGATCCGTCCGTCTGTCCGTGCTGTGAAAACCAGAAAGGAAAAATCTTGCTTGACTATTGGGCTTCTCATTTTGATGTTCATCTCCCCCCACCTGACATGTTGTTGGCAAGTAGATTACATTTAGATCCGTTTAGATTTCCATCTCTTCGAGGATGGAACCCATTCTGGCTCGGCCAATAAGCTGGCATGTTATGTAGGACATACTTTGGTCTGTCGGTCGCTTGTGGACAGAGCCAGTTCACTGATGCGAGGTAGAAACGGGTCAAGGTAGATGACTGGCTTCATGTCGGAAAACGGCACTGGAAAGCTGAGCCTCTTCTCAGAATCCCAGGCAACAAACTTCTTCATCGTCTCCTCTGCCGAGACCACTGAACGCAGAACAGAAGCACATGATCAACAGAATTTAATTGGATTCAGTACACAGACTTTCTACCATCTGATATCTTTGTTTCACTTCTTTTTTTTTTTTTACCGAAAACTGAAGCCCTGCTCCTCACTCAGTCGTTCCAGCTCAAAGTATTGCCTAAAGGCCTAAATGTCCATGTAAAATAGGATTACCCGTCACCAGATTCCTGTTGAGCTGTCCTCCCAGGTGTCCTAGCAACCGCACCACCCTGAGCCTCACCATGACAACAGGAGCATCATCCTGTGTACAGATAAAGAGCTAGTCAGTTAGAGAGACAGACTGTAGGAGGTCATGGTCTCAGGATTAGGGGACCCAGACTACTAACAAGAAGACTACTGACAATAATTTTAGGAGTGGTTTAGTGGACTGAATGAGCACTGCAGTTAATCTGCAGACAGTTTTGGGGTAGAATAACACTGTTCTTCTATGCTTTGAAGCTGAAAACGTTCAAAGGCCACATCCTGCACACTTCTGCAACAAATAGTCTACATATCATGTATACAGATTAGGGATTTTACCAGTTAACCGTTAGTCAGAAGAATTTGACCAATCCACACCAGACACAAAGCAGCTATCACTGAACCACACCAGACAAGGAACTGAGCTTCTTGACCACACCTCTACTTAATAAAAACATTCAGTGCTTCTCCTCCATTACCATGAGCAGCTGGTTAGATTGCTTCAGGAGTCTGGTCATCACTCGGCTGTACCCTTTCTCAGTTCTTGAAGAGTAAGAGGACATCACCTCCCAGCTGCTCTCATCCTTCTCTAAAATGGAGTCAATCAAATCTGGATTAGATTTCTTGAAAGGGATGCCTGATTATTTTCACCATTAAAGAGCCAAAGTCATTAACTCAACCTAAAAGGTGAAATGTGTGATATTTTCTACCCACTAGAGGGTTCACTAGACGGTTCACTAGAGGGTTCACTAGACGGTTCACTAGAGGGTTCACTAGAGGGTTCACTAGAGGGTTCACTAGACGGTTCACTAGACGGTTCACTAGAGGGTTCACTAGACGGTTCACTAGAGGGTTCACCAGAGGGTTCACTAGAGGGTTCACTAGATGGTTCACATATTGAAATGACCCCGTTGATCCGTCAAATGTTTTTAAATTAGAAATAAATAGGGAATATAATTGTTTTCTGGAAAAGCAATACTTTAAAGGTCCCATTGCATCGTTTTTTCATAAATCTCGCTCCTTTTGTGATATAATAGGTCACTCCTAGTTGCGTTATGCATGTTTCACGTGGAAATGTTCTTCTACCCCCATCGCCTGCATTAATAAATGAAAGAAAATAGAGGGCTAAACAACTAATCTGAAAAAGTCGAGCGGCGTGACGTACACCCGTTTAAAAAAAAGAAATCGCCTTATTTGGCTTGCGACCGACCGCCTACTTGTATTGGATCTTCCACTGCCAGGAGTCAAGACAGCAGAGCTAACAGCAGAGCTAACAGCAAGTTGCTAACATGGCAGAACAACTTCGTGCCTGTTTTATTTGTGGCAGTAAAACATCAACGTTGCATGGCTTGCCCAAGAAAGAAGACTTGAGGAAGAAATGGTTGGAATTAATCTTTGGAACACCACCATGGAAGTACTACGCGAATTTAATGCTG
>OMKK01077601.1:0-14433 GCA_900302305.1 Polymixia japonica
GATTTATCAGCCAGATAGATTGTTATGACGATGTCTGTGTTCAGATGGCGAACATATGTGGTTGTTCCAACCATTCGCTTGTTATTATTGAGTTATTATTAAGTAAAAAATGTTTGACCAAAAGAAAATATATATATATATATATATATATTTTTTTCCCTTTTCTCAGAATTCTTCCGCCAGTTGAATAGCCCTGGTGTAAAGCGACACCGCGCTTTGGTAGGGAACAGCTGTTCATCAACCGTTATCACCAGGCTTGTAACATGCAATGCTGTTCTGTACAAATCTGTCAAAGATATCGGATATCATGGCAAACTTGTCTGTCACAAGCTTTGTCGTGTCATTGTTTCTTTGAAGAAAACATGACCAATGGCTGAATCAGACCAGTAATCGTCCAAATGCATGCTTTTACCTTCTGTGATTCCTCTCATGTCCACCAGACCCACAAATGCTTTTAGCTCATCATCTGCAAAATCACCTGCTTGATTTCTGCCAGCTTCCTTTAATGTACAGATTAAAATCTGGTGCCACATTCCCTCATCAATCAGACACAGGAAACTGCTCAATGGGCTATGGATATTATCCTTCACACAGGAAGTAGGTCCCGGGGTTTCCCATGTAATGAGTGTTACCAGGAATGTATTCGGTCCACACTGTGCCGTCTCTGGAGGTCTCTCGCTGTGACTCTCCCCCTGACTCGCTTTCAGAATCTGATTCTGAATCAGACTCTGTATCGATGTCACCATTCTCAATACTCAGTTCTGTGTCGAGATCTCCTCCACCAATCTCCTGGTCCTCCTGTTCCTCCTGGTCCTCATGGCCCTCCTCACCCTCCCATTCCATGTATATTGTGATAGCTCTGCAGCAAGTCTAAAACTTGCTGGGCTGTCAATCGTCCCCTATGTGCCATTGTAAATAATGCTCCAACTGTTCCAATCTGTTACGCACCAAACCGACCAAACTATGTAGCTGCACGTCTACACAGTGAGGTCTAGTTACAACCATGGCCCACTTTATAGCTCTCTGTATTTTAGTAATGTTAATTTCAAGTGAATAATCATAATTTGTATTGTATTATAACTTGTATCAGAGTGAACAAAAAACAACTTGATTTGCTTTTCTTGGTAGGCTATTGTTTGAATGGTATGAATCGTACAATTAAGTAAAATGAAAAATAAAATAAAAAAGCGCTATACCCTTTATTGATGTGCAAAATGCATATCAGTAATGATTATTCACTTGAAATTAACATTACTAATTGATACTAATTGTAACTAATTAACATTACTACTTCAAGCACTTATATATCTTAAAAAATATATATCTCAGCACTAACATTTTTTTACATCACCTTCCTTCCTTGACTTTACCTAAATATGTGTTTTGTACACGCCAGTCTTTTTAGAACGTCAAAATCACCCTTAGAAACGAAGTTAGAAGCTATTTTGCTCCTATTACTATGAAATAACAGCAGCCTCCCGTCAGGACCGTCCTTCCTATGTTGCAGTTCTCCTTCAATCCACCAGAGGGCGCAAAGGACAGACTAACTCTCTTACACATTATTTGAAACCATTTATTGCTTTGAGATGATTCAGGTTGAATAAAATAACTGATCTTCTGAAAAATGTTGTTTAGACTGATATTGATTCCAACTACCTGTGTCAATAATGGCCTGGACATTTTTTTGTCCAATGAGCGCATTTGATAATACATGAACAGAATCACAGAAGTAAGAAGTGTTATGAAGTATTAAAGGCCTTAGCCATTTATTTTTTTTAAAGTTCTCTGTGTCAGTCAAGAAATAAAGGTGTCATGAACGGAGTGAGCGAGAACAGCGGGGGCAGTTAAGGACAAGGTCACCGAGAAAATACGCTGTGTTTGAGAACACAATGGGAGAAGGAACGGCAGTTAGAGAAGGATTGTCAGCTAGAAATGTTTCCAATACGTTCTGAAGAAAAGGTAACAGAGAAGGAGGAGTTTGAATAAAAGATAAGAAAGAGCTGACTAAGGAAATAACGGTGTACTGGAAACGAATGGGAAACTAAAAAGAGACTGATGTAATAAAGGTAGAGAGATGATCTGAAACTCCACAGAAGGAGAGGTTTGATTGCTATAAAAGTCTGTGTATTCTGAGCACAGATCAGCTTGTGTGAGCATTTCCTAAATACCCATTCATGCCTGCCGGAGACGCCAGAGGCCCTGAACGTACGTGCAACAGGCAACCTGTATTATCGAGTTGTGGCTCTCATTATGACTGCGGCACCATGATATACTATTTGTCCAGAAGTCATTAGCAATGCAAACTGAAGTGAAAATACTGCATGATGCTTCATAGTTCAACAGTGTAATGCACCGTGCTAACAAGACGTGAGAGAGGTATCAATTATCATACAAAAAGATGCTTGTATGCAGTAAAACTGTTCAAAAACCTACCTGCTCATAGTTTTGGGCGTCCTTGCAGCAGATTGGCCCTTCATCATTCCTGCCTGTGAAGATTCAAAAACAACCAAAGATTAAATAACTTGTCTATCATTATATTGAACAATTAACACATAATGCACAAATAATATATATGTACATATATATTTCAATATCAATTACTGTAATATAAATACATAATTGATATTCAACGCTCCCAGTCGTAAGGCCCTAAGAAGCCAAACAGAAAAAAAGGTCTGCTCTTACTGCATAGTTATTTTTGCCAATCTTGCCTTGAACATCCCTCTTCCTGGGTCTGGTAGAACAAAGATTTGAATCATCAATTGACTAATCAAAAATAAACTATTTGCTTATGAAGAAATATAATGTGTGTAAGTAACAATTTGCGTCCGCATTAGGGCGCAGAGTTGAACATGAGCACCTGTGCAGATTTCCTCAGGCAGGAGTCGGTTCAGTGTTCGTATGAAGGCCTCTTTCTCCATCAGCACAGAGCAGCGATTCGTCTCTCGCTCGTCAACGGCGACAGTGTTGATGATGTCACGGGAGGCATTTTCGACGGTGGTGTATGAGCAGCGCTGTGCACACTGGCCTAAAAGAAGACACGCAGAGTCATAAATGTACGCTGCTTTTGAACAAGTACGGGAAGGTGTTCGCAACTGCAATGTTTTGCAATTTGAATAATGAATACTGGACATAGTACACTTTTAAAAGACATTTTTAGGGACAATTGCAAGTGACAAATATTTTTTTTTAAGATTTTTCCAGAGACCCCCCCCTCCCCCAGGTGTCAATCAAGGTGTCTCGGACCCCCCTTACTTCCCACACTGCCCACCACCCTCACAAAAATCCCTACCTATCCACTATTACGAGTGAGAAAGGAGTGCTGTAAAAAATAAAATAAAAATCAGATTACAGTTGTCTTACCCATTGCAAAAGCGATGCTGTTCGCCTAGTGTGAATGCTGACGTCAAAGGGCGATACACCGCCCTTAGCTAGCCGCATACGCCACGGATGCACTCTGTCCAACAATATCCTCCTCACAAAGGACTGCGAGGTGTCGGGGGAATGATGACACATCAGGCATTGGCTCGTCATCGCGCCGTTTCTTCCGACGGAAATGACAGGGAGGGTCCCGGTGTCAATTTGGCCCCCGTGGAGCGCCGCCAGTTCTGTGTGGGAACGCGGCACATCACATATTTTATTTGGCCGTGACGTGAACGTCTGTACATTCAGCCAAGAATAGATGAAAATGTTGGAATGTGAATATGAGGGGCCTTCAAGCATCCGGGGGAACCTTTGTGACCTGTACATACCAGATCACAGAGGAGAATACAATACTAAAAGCATGGCTGATTGGCTGTTTAGAGGCCTGCATAAGCCAAGCATGCAACATGCTGGTTGTGAGCATGTGCGTCTATTAAACAAGGTAACCTCTAATGATGATGAACAGCCCTTGTGCAAGTATAGATTATATCTAACTGATGACGAATGTTCAGCAGTCGCCTGCTTGCCTAAGAGACACAGAGAGCCACTGACACATAACGTAGACAGAGAAGGGGGACATAATCTTCATCCGAGCCACCACCGCTATACCCTTGGTCACGCAGCTCAGAAGCAGCGGCAAGCCCTCGTGACCTTGGGCTTCTCTGGTCATGAAAAGGACCCCTTGAATCATCTCCCCCAATCAATTCTGGAAAACACAAGATCCAGGAAATAATAGTCATATGTATTCCATATTTAATAATACCTGACAACACAACAAGGAAACTTACAAACTGTTCAATAGGGCATTGATTGTGTCCTCATCAATGTCTTCGTCAATCCCCATAAACCGCACGCTGTATGTCAATACAGATACAAATGAGGAGCAGTCGCAGTCGTACTAAAGTTTACACGATGTACTACTCAACGAAGAACTGTTGAGCGTATTGTGAAATAAACTGCGCGATAGCAGCACAAACCTTTCCACTGCCTTTCTTGCAAGACATCCTCTTTGTTATCGACAAAAAAAAAAAAAAAAGATGTCTAACAAGGCGTCATCCCTGAGAAGGAAGGAGATACGTAGGTTGCCATATTACTTTTGATGATAGAGTGCGCAGTCTCGCAAAGAAACAGTGCCTGTATTTTACAGTGAAAGTATGAAGCCCAATAGTGTGAAGATGTACTATCAGCGGTTCTGCAACATGGAGGCTCACCTTTCCTTTCAGATTCAGTTGCAACGCTGGATATTGATGAGGCAAGGGCACGCTGATCACCACGCTTCACTACTTTCCGGTTGCTGGTGTTTCTGTTGTTACTAGTAGTGTTTTTGCTGCAGTATCTTAACCCAGTTAATTTTGCTATATTATTCATTACAATATAATTAAACTTACACTAGTTCTGCCCAAGCACTCAAAACTCTTTTAGCGACTTCCCACGCTTGTTTACACGCTATTCAGATCCGCTAGTTACTTAGCTTAGCAGTTAGTGATGGCTTGTCTCTTTGTCTCCCACTCACTGTCCTGATCTCTCTTGCTCGGTGTGTCTCATGTTTAGCTATTCCTCCTTTTTATGCCTCCTTTTGTGATAATGGTACATGCAATACATGTGCCGTGATGGAGGTGATGCTCAGTGAATTGGATTAGCCCCGAAACGGTCCCGTTTGTGGTTATCGAACCCAGTGACGAACAAACAGGCAATCTGCAGTTCCACCTGGGGACTACCCCTAAACAATGGTCCACTATTTAGGTAGAGGAGATTTGATATTATAAATGTTAGCGGTACCTACCAGTCCAAGAGAAAGAGAGCTACATGTGTATCTGCCCCCAGTCCCTTTTCTTCTTTCAATGCTCTCCACCTTGACAAGGCAACACCGATGCTAACTCGGTTTTTCCTTTTTCCATTTTTAAAAAAAATGGTTTTTCCTCGCTGATGGCCGTTTTGCTTTGTTGACGGCCTTCTTCTGAACATCAAATTTGTTTCTTTTTCTTTGGAATCGCACTTGTCTTTTAAGTTTCATCGCCAGTAGCCATCGATCTTTTCTTTATTTGTTCGGCCATCGTATACGTTTAACGCTAGCAGAGACCGGAAAACACAAGTTAGTTGAATAGCGAGCTTGTTGCGTTAGCTCCGCCTACCCTCTCTGGCGGACCAACCGCTGCTGGATGACGGAAAACTTGTCACTAAGTGATTTGAATACACAGCAGGGAAGTCGCCACAGACACCCGTTTCTTAATAACTATAGCAAGGGGTTTCATCAGTGGGCCATAGGATCAATCACCATTGTGTTAACTCATTCAGCGATAGATAGTGACTAAACAGACATTTATTTACATGAAAATAAATAATCTTTCAGATTGCCACTTTAAGCACTTTAAGGGATTGTGCATCCCTAAGTGACAATTAAATATTTACACAAGCCCTTAGGCAGCAGTAAAGTCTATTTACAATCACGGACCACTTTGATTCCATCTATGAATTAATTTTAAACAATGAACAATCCCATCCTTGTCAACATGTCTTGCAAGATAGATTACATCAATTGGATATTTATGATGATGTTGACATTTATGCGAGACATGATATGTATAATCAATCATAAACAAAAGGACATTAAGAGGACATTGGCTGATACCCATTGATAGACACAGTAGACTAGCGTCGGAAATGAGATGCGCTGCTCGTATTATCGAAATATTTTTCACAAACCTATCCACAAACAACCAGTGTATCCTTTGGAGTCCTTGTGATTTTAGTTTTGCCGACGAATCCTGCCTTAACGCTAGAAATTGTTTTATTATAATCTTAGCACTAAAAAAAGTGACAGCACCCCACTTCCTTGACTTTTCGTGCTTTTCATGCCCCCATTGAAATTTCATATTCAATGTATTTCTGAAATATATTCAATAAGTGCTTCCATTGGTATTATTAACCCATTTAAATATTGGTCACACAACCACTACTTCCCTGTTAGCATGTAGGCTATTCAAAAATACATTCACATTCACTTTCTCTTGACTTTAGCAGTGTTTATCAACTACTAAGCTAATGCACAGAGAGTCATGCGGAATGAACCAACAAGCTAAGTTCCCAAGGAGCTAACCTTGTATACGAAAAAGCACAAGGCTAAACAAGGCTAGTGCAAATCAATATTCGCTTAAATTTCACGCAAAATTAATTTCTAACACATTTATCTAAACTCTAGCGTGCAGCATCATAGCAAATTACTTGGAGATCTTTTTTTTAACCAATATTTTGGAGCTTAAAATGCGCCGCGGCTACACTGTTTTCACCCTGAGCCTGCCACTCTCTAATGGCAGTGGATCACACTTGGTTGGCGAAAATAACTACATTAAAACATTACTACAACCTCTAGATTATCGTACCAGTATTAGGTTTTCTTAACATACAATTGTGTGATATTTTAGGTGCTTTGGTTCATTCTACTAACCTGTAAAACAGATTCCTCTCGGCAGAATGACGAGAAGTCCACCAAGAGCGCAAACAACAGTTCCGGGTGAGTAGCCCAACGCTCCACTGCCACCTCCTGACTAAAGCAGGTAATGCACATCACAATAATACATCCTGGAGGACTCAAGCACCAACTATCAAAACTGGGATGTATAATATTTCTTTTTAGAAATAAATAAACTACAAACAATCAAAACAAAATATGACTATGACTATATCACTTATGATGTGTGTGTCACACTTACAGTAACACAAAATGAGTGAGTAGGTGTGCATTTACATTTTTTACCTGCCCTCATTCAGGTTTGCATTGTAATGAGTTTGAGCTGAGTTGGCTGCTTTGATTATTCAACCATTTGATCTATCAATGTCTAGCAGACCGAATGAGTTTGAGTTCAGTTATTTGATTATTCAACCATTTGATCTATCGATGTCTAGCAGAGCGCATAAGTACCACAATACAACTTTTTCACTGTTATTTAATTTGGCGCGTCAAACTTTCAACTAAGGATCTTCATCAGATCTTCCTGCATTGATCTCTCAATAAACACACAGTGAGAGCAAGTCTAACAGTGTACAGACTCTATTATTTTTATGCAGATCTTCTGTTTCTCCTGCACCTGATTACCAGAGTGGATGTGCATGCTCTACATTTTTAAATATATAGACTACAATAAACCTTTACATAATGTGAAAAAATCTTACCTTTACTTTCACCCTGTTTGCATATTACAGTCAACTAATTGCTATTGGTTACCATTTATAGATCATGGAATGAAGAGTGTATTGCACTCCATTGATGAACAACACCCTAGCCTAGGGCTTGGTATGGGCAGGGACCTAACGATTACATTTCAGAGAACACAGGCCAAGTGAACACTTCACCACTTGTGTTTTTGTGTAATTCTTTCCACAGAAAGTAATATATCCCCTTTAGGGGAAAATATCCCCTTTAGTACTTGTATAAATGGCAGTCACATGCGGGCCACTAAGAGATCGTTCCATAAAACATAGCCTCGAACAGGCCTTTGAAAAAAAATAGTACAATTATTAGTACAATTACAGTATTTTTCAACATTGAGGTACATTGTATATTGTAAAAGACATTCTGAAAACGTGATATAAAACACCACTAATCACATCAACAACAAAAAATAGTGCAATTGTAACATAAAAAAGTTTCTAAGGATATGTTCAGATTGGTTATTATCTTCAACACAAATTCATGGCTACAGTCTTCATCCCTGCTTTTTCAAACTGGCTACGATGTTTAGAAACAGTCCCTTTTGGTGGTATAATTACACCTCAGTTCAGGTGACTTTATACGAAAAATATTCCTTGCTTCCTAAGTCTGTCTATTCCACCCAGACGAGGGCCACGAGCCGAGGGGGGTGTTTGGGAGAGATCCCCCAGAGTGTTTACACAACGTGACCCGGGTTTCTCGGGATATTCTCCTCACTTTCTTTTTCAGTATGCAAACGGTGCGGAGATTCCCAACCGACAGGTATGAATCGTAAAGTCCTGATAACGCATCTCTGTGGTTTTCCGTTCCGGGGGGTAAAAAGACCTCTGCGGTCAGAGGCCATTTGTTCGTCAACACGCTACACTGTGAATCTTAATCCGCCCCCTCGCTCACATATATTTACGTTTTACAGACCACATACAGAGCTGCACTATATTTTCTGAAACAGGGAAAATATAGTGCATATAGTATTTACAGCCAATTATGGGCAAGAAAAGCTCCTCTCCATCATGTCTGTCCTTTCACATCATAAACTGGCACTGGAGGTGATTGAGCGTTCAGGGGACAGAGTGATTATGCTAATCGTTAGCCAGCTCTTAGCCGAGCTGGGTGATTGATCATAACAAAGACAAAGGAAAGAAAGTCTGTTCAGCCTCCAGTTTACTCTCCACGCAGCACCAGCAGAAACAGGACGTCTATCTATTTGACGGTCCAAATGGTCACTCTCGCCTTGCGTAAATGCTTGTACATAAATTTGAACCAGCTGAGATACGATAGAAAAACGGGAACCGAGAGCCCTCAAAGTGTTGTTGGAAATATGTCGCATTCCATCAATATTTTTGCAAACCAAATATATAGTTATCCGAGCCAAATCATTTGGATGGCAGAGGGTTGATAAGTTGTCACAGGAGGACCATTTGAATACTAGACATGCCCATATGTGACAATAATCCTTCTGTCTCTCTCTGTATCCACGGCTCTCTCCCCCTTTTTCTGTCGCCCTCTCTCTCTCTCACTGTCTCTCGCTCTCTCTCTCTCTTTATCCCTCTCTCTGTTTCTCTCTCTGATGGGTTAATGCTTGAGCAAAGCGTTGCCTTTATTGCTTTCTCCTTGCGCCTTTAATCAAGGACTCTGTAGGACAGCCATGGAACCATGTCACTTAGAATACTTAGTGTCATCAAAACAGGAAGTCATTGGGCTCATCCTAAACAACCTTGGCTGTTTTCAATTTTAACTTCCTCCGATTTTTTTTTTCCACCCGTTCAGAACCGATGAAATTCTTTTTGAGTATAATACGTCTGTGGAGAATGAGCAGGGTGAGCTATGTAGAGGCCAAGAAGCAATTTTTGGGAAACCTGCTTTTGAGGTGACAAATGTGAGGAGTTTGGGAGGAAGCCGTTCAAGTATCTCTCTTGTATAGTCAGCAGTATTATACCATAAAGCTGAAGGTAGTTTCCCCATATTTTTATTTTTGAGTTTCATTATCTGCCATAGATGTGTGTGACAGTGAGGTGTGGTTAAACAGCTGGTAGGCAGGGAAACAGGTGTGGCTCATCCGGGCAGCAGAGTGTTTATCAGTATACTGCTTGCCTTTGTTTGCTATCTCTTGCTGTGAAGCCGGGTCCTAACATGCGGTCACACAGACACACACAGACACACAGAGACAGACAGATCAGAGAGCAGAGACTGAGCACCTGATAAGGCTAGAGAAACTACTGGCTGAGCCACAGCAGAAACATTCTTTAGTTTGCACCATACTGGTCTTATACGAACTTACTGTATATTGAAGATTGCGGAGCATTATGTAAACAAACATCTGCGTGTACCGCAGTGTTGTTATCGAGGTGGTACGAGGCTCACAGCCATAGCATGTAGGGAGGTCCGGGGGGCATCTTCCCCCGGGAAGAACATTTTCAAAAAACAGCTGTTAAATACCTAATTTCTGTGACAGACTCGTATTACTTTTAATATAAGGCTGATTTTATTAAGATACAATAAAATATAACTGCAATTCTCAACTATGTGGTTCCAGCCAAAAGTAATAAATTAAAAAGTACATGAAATAAAATCCATCAAGGCAGACTTGGTCCATTTTGTAAAAATGCGGATCTAAGTAACATTGCTGTCGCTTGATGAATAGACTGAAGTCCATTTGGCTACAGCTTTCTTTGTTTCTTTGTTTCCGCTGACAAATGAATGACCAATATTGATTCGAGCTAACGTCAATCCCGGGTAATATGTGAGAAAATCCCTTCCCTCCCGCTGTCGGACTCTGACTGATGCACTCGCCTGCTTCTCCTGCCTCGGTCACAAAGGCAGCTGTCTGAGCTGAGGGAAGCACGCGCGCCGGCACCTTCCGCAGAGCAGAACCAAACTCTACGTTGACCAAAGCGTTTGACTGGCGCAAAGCATTGACTGCGTGGAGCAGAGAAGGAACGCCTGGGACGAGTCATAACCAATAACTGTGAAAAAACCCAAAACAATTCATGTGACGTGCCACAGTACAGTGTATAAAGGGGAAACACTGGTGTACCCTTGTCCCTTCCATCAAAACCCCTGAGAGTGACGACAGTGGTGGTCTGTATGGGGGCATGACAGAAAGACAACCGGCAGGACAGGTGGAGAGACCCTGCTGGGACAGGCCCTCAGGTGTCTCTCGGAGATACAGGAGAGTCAATCCGTCCTCCAGAAACAGCAAACCCAGGTGCCACACGAATCATGGCAGGCGCTGCTGGGACCAGCAACTGGGATCAATGGCTCTCCTGCAGGAGCTGCTGCAGGGCTCTCCCATGGGGGGCGATCTGTGGCGGATGTACTTTGACTTGGGCAGATCGCCCCTGTGGGAGAGCCCCAGAGAGCGCCCTCCAGAAGATGACCTCTGCCGATGACCCTGAGGCATACGTTGCCATCTTCAAGGGCACAGTATTGGCGTGCGGGTGGCTTGAAGCAGAGTGGGCTGTCTGCCTGCCTCTCCTACTCTCTGGGGGGGCATACAGCCTGCTGGCATCCTGCTGGACTGACTTCCCGAATGCGAGAAGGGCTATCTTACCCCAGACGGTACAGTTGGCGGTTTAGCGGGCTCTCCTAGAGGACGCAACAGGTCGTGGATGCAGCGAGACACTGTCATTGTTCAGGAACCACCTCTGTGGATGACATCGTTGAGCGAGTGGCACTGGAGCAGTTCATCATGGGGTTCCCTTCTGCTGAGGAGGAAGCAGGAAACACACACACACACACACACACACACGAAAGATATCCACACACACCACAGACATCTAGTATGATATACAACCCATTCTCCTTCCCTGTACTAAGAGCCCCTCTCATCCATTGTCTTCCCAGGGCCCACCTTCCATGTCTCCTTCCTGCTTGCCTTTGTCTCAGTGTGAGCAGGCGATCTTCGCAGCAGCTCCTCTCCATAGGTTTCTCCTGACTTTTTCTACTTCCTTCTTCCTTCTTTTCCCCGTTCTTTGGATATATATTTTGTGGACTACTTTTGCTTTTATCATGAGGACCTACGCCCGCAACTGGCAGACATCCCAGTGTATCTGCAGAGACATGGGAGAGGGGTGAGAGCCGGCGCTAAGGTGAAGGAGAGAGTGAGGGCGAGGGCGAGGAGATTTAAACCCTTCCTCACATCTATCGTCACGGCGAATGTGAGATCGTTGGCGAATACGACGGAAACTTTCTGCCCTCACTACGGCACAACAGGAATACCGGGAGCGCGGTATCTATCTGTGTTTTATGGAGACATGGTTACAGGACGCTACACCAGACTTGCATGTCATGCTCGAGGGGTTCCAGCTGGTATGAGCGGACAGAGGGAAACAGAGCGGTAAAAGCAAAGGAGGAGGGCTTGCCGTTTTTATCAACTCGAGATGGTGTTATTCCAGACATGTCCAGACATACTGTGAAATCTAAGGTGTGTAGTCGTAGATATTGAACTGTTAGCAGTGGGAATATGGCCATACTATCCACAGGAATTCTCACGGTGGTTGTTTACGTTCCTCCTTCCGTGAATGCAGCCACGGCCCGTGATGTCATCCACTCCACTGTTGCGGGACTTCAGACACGGCACCCGGATGCTCTTATCATCGTCTCGGGTAATTTCAACCATGCCCCCCTTTCCTCCACACTGACCAACTTCACCCAGTACATGAAGTGCACAACAAGGAACAATAAAACACTGGATTTACTGTATGCAAATGTCAGTAAGGCATACACCTTGACGGCCCTGCCCCCACTAGGAAGATTGGATCACAACCTGGTACACCTAGTAGCCACCTACATCCCTGTTGTCCTACGCATGCCAGTCACTACCAGGACTGTTAGAGTATGGTCAGAGGAAGCCATGGTAGACCTACAGGACTGCTTTGACCTCACTTACTGAGATGTACTCTGCACTGCACACAGTGAGGACATAAACGGACAACTGCATTACAGACTATACTAACTTCTGCATGGACAACATCATCCCCACCAAAACAATCCACTGCTTCCCAAACAACAAGCTCTGGATTAATAGAGACATCAAATCCCTGCTCATCCCGAAGACGCTGGCTTTCAAAGCCCCACCTGGACACGCTATCAACGGCTCCCCCTCTCCAGCACTCTCCCCCCTTCCTCCCATCTCCCGCCCGCAACAACAGACTCTCTAGAACATCAGCTCTGCCCCCCCTGAGCCCTCATACTTGCCTGACCATCACTACCAGCCAGGTGAATGGGGAGCTGAGGAGGCTCCGCCCAGGCAGGGCTGCTGGCCCTGACGGAGTTAACCCCAGGGTGCTGAGGGGGTGTACTGATCAGCTGGCTGGCATGCTTTGCCACCTCGGCAACCTCTCCCTGGACATGCAGAGGGTGCCCTCACTATGGAAAACATCATGCATCATCCCAGTGTCTAAGAGGGGATGCACCAGTGATCTCAACGACTTAAGGCCAGTGGTATGCTGGATTACAGACTATTTCACCAGCAGACCACAATTTGTCTGGCTCCAGATCTGCCAGTCAGATGTCCTGGAAAGTAACACGGCCGTTACACACCCCAGGAATCTGTTCTGTCTCTTTTCCTTTTCACCTTCTACACCTCTGACTTCAGATTCAATTCTGGACCTACTCATCTTCAGAAGTTCTCAGATGACTCATCCATTGTTGGCTGCATCGCTGGGGACAATGAGGATGAGCATAGGCGTCTGGTGGAGAGATTTGTCGGCTGATGTAACATCAATCACCTGCAGCTAAACATCAGTAAGACAAAAGAGCTGGCAGTGGACCTCCGACGGAACAGGAAGCCACCTACTATCTATCTATCTATCTATCTATCTATCTATCTATCTATCTATCTATCTATCATCTGTAGTAGGGCTGGGCGTTTAATCAAATTTTCAATTATGATTATTCAACGATTATGAAAACAAGATAATTGAGATAAAAGAATTACAAGTGTCGCATTCTGTTTGTCTTGTGTTATAAATCCAGCACACCCTTTTCCTTTACAGTGGTGCACTTTCGCTCCTCCTTAAAAGCCCAAACTCACTCTCAGCCAGGCTGTGGCATGTTTATTAGGGCCCGAGCATGAAAGTGCGAGGAACCTATTGTTTTTGTAAAGATTATTATTATTATTATTGTTGTTTTTATTATTATTATTATTACATAATCCGATTTACATGAAATTTCAATGTTGTGTTCTACACATGATATACAGCAATATGATGTATATTTAGTGGGTGTTCTTTATCGCCACATAGTTGACAGAGGAAGTGATATTTAACTCCTCTGTGCAATGTTCGCTGCTTGCAGCTTTAATTTTATTTATGTGTATATGTTTCAAGATGGTCAACATCATCCACGACAATAAAACATTAAGAGAACAAATGGAACAAACAGAAGAGAGAAGAGAACAAACAGAAAGAACATAGTCATTAGCGCACTGATTAGCTGTATGCTAGTGTATTAGCTGTATGCTAGTGTATTAGCTGTATGCTAGTGTATGAGCTGTATGCTAGTGTATTAGCTGTATGCTAGTGTATTAGCTGTATGCTAGTGTATGAGCTGTATGCTAGTGTATTAGCTGTATGCTAGTGTATTAGCTGTATGCTAGTGTATGAGCTGTATGCTAGTGTATTAGCTGTATGCTAGTGTATTAGCTGTATGCTAGTGTATTAGCTGTATGCTAGTGTATTAGCTGTATGCTAGTGTATGAGCTGTATGCTAGTGTATTAGCTGTATGCTAGTGTATTAGCTGTATGCTAGTGTATTAGCTGTATGCTAGTGTATTAGCTGTATGCTAGTGTATTAGCTGTATG
>OMKK01077605.1:0-10924 GCA_900302305.1 Polymixia japonica
AGGCGTTTTAGCCGAGCGACACCCTTGTGTTTGACTGCGTGTTTACACCTGCGATACGGGCATGAAGTTGGCCGATAGGCCAGTGGCGAGTCAACCTTCCTCCCACTATTAGAAAAAAAAAAAAAGAAAAGAAAGAAAGAAGGATTACATTTCTTTGGAGATTAATTAGACAAATACCATGCGCAGTTTGCTGCTATCCTTTCTGTCCGTCACTGTCAGAGGCAATCTGCATCTTACTGTCTTTCATTTCTGTCTCTCTTCTGCTCAGCGTCTGGCGTAGCTAGTCCTCTGTCAGTTAGTCCTCTGTAGCTAGTCCTCTGTCAGCTTGTCCTCTGTCAGCTTGTCCTCTGTCAGCTAGTCCTCTGTCAGCTAGTCCTCTGTCAGCTAGTCCTCTGTCAGCTAGTCCTCTGTCAGCTTGTCCTGTCAGTTAGTCCTCTGTAGCTAGTCCTCTGTCAGCTTGTCCTCTGTCAGCTTGTCCCCTGTCAGCTAGTCCTCTGTCAGTTAGTCCTCTGTAGCTAGTCGTCTGTCAGTTAGTCGTCTGTCCGTTAGTCCTCTGTCAACTAGTCCTCTGTAGCTAGTCCTGTCAGCTAGTCCTCTGTAGCTAGTCCTGTCAGCTAGTCCTCTGTCAGTTAGTCCTCTGTAGAGTCCTCTGTAGCTAGTCCTCTGTCAGCTAGTCCTCTGTAGCTAGTCCTCTGTTAGTTAGTCCTCTGTAGCTAGTCCTTAGTCCTCTGTAGCTAGTCCTCTGTCAGTTAGTCCTCTGTAGCTAGTCCTCTATTAGTTAGTCCTCTGTAGCTAGTCCTTAGTCCGCTGAGCGGATGATGAGTCAATGACGTGGCTACAGGGGGCGTGCCCGGATGTATAGTCCGGGTGACCCCTCACTCAGACCCGGAGAGGAGAGGGTGAGAGACCCCCTCGACCGGGACCTGGGGCGAGAGGACATAACATCCAGCCCATACGACGAAGAAGAAGAAGTCCTCTGTAGCTAGTCCTGTCAGCTAGTCCTCTGTCAGCTAGTCTTCTGTCAGTTAGTCCTCTGTAGCTAGTCCTCTGTAGCTAGTCCTGTCAGTTAGTCCTCTGTAGCTAGTCCTGTCAGTTAGTCCTCTGTAGCTAGTCCTCTGTAGCTAGTCCTCTGTCAGTTAGTCCTCTGTAGCTAGTCCTCTGTAGCTAGTCCTCTGTCAGTTAGTCCTCTGTAGCCAGCTGTAGCATGTATTTGCTTTTCTCAGAATGTTCCCTGCAGATCAGCCCCACCACCCTGCTAATCCTCTCCTCCAAAGTCATCTCTTTCAGCCGTTTTATAGGGTCTATAGGTTTTTATTATTAATTCCCTTTTTCCCCCCTCTTTATTCCTGTATTTTTACCATTCCGGGCTCCTCTTCACAGCGCCATTTTTTTCCTGATCCATCACCGCTAGTACCACCACTGCCATCATGAATAATGAAAAAAACCCAAACATGTAACGGAATATCAAGAATGAAACAAGGTATTTTTTTGTGCCGACTCAGCTCCCCCAGCATGGATGCCGTTTCCTCTGGGTGGAATACGGAGTCTCAGGAGGACATGGATGTACGCTCGCTATCAGAAGACTGAGGAAGGAGGGCAGGCGGAGCGCTTGTGTTATAGAGGGGCGAATGAAATGGGGGAGAGTAAATCAGGAGAGTCTCACCACTTTGAAATCTGCAAGCCTCGGCATCTTTGAGTTTCCGTCTTTGCGCGAGTGCGCTGTAGCGGCTTTCGTGCGTGCTTTTGTGTGATTTTTTCGAGTGCGTCTTTCTGTCTAAATACTGTAAAGCAATGTTCAATGTTCAGATGTGCGTTAAGAGAGTTTGAGTCTGATTGTGTGCGAGAACACTCACACACTTGCGAGCATTTGAGTCTGCCTACTGTCTGTTCGGTAGCGGAGGTTTCTAGTGCTGTAGACTGTGGTAAACGTGCTCTCCTGATCCAGCTGGATTAGCTGCGAGCTCAACACAGCTCCTGTCTGATCCATCATCCATGAAGCGCAGCGGTGTCTGAACACGCCTCTATCTAAATTTTCACCCCAATTCAAAGTATGGCTTAGATCACACATGAAAGGCCAATCATAAATTATGCATTTCAGTTCAAATGCAGAAATGTTCATCTAGTTTAGAAAACATGATGTACGCATTTGTTTTTGTTTGTTGATTCCAGATGAATGTTAAGCGGAGTTCACTTATTAACTAACTTCACAGTTTTGCTTATTCACCCCCATGTCAGTCGAATCCCAATTTAAGTTTTTAAATCCACATAATATTGATGCCGTTAGCCCGTTGAATTTACACCGTGAAGTTAGTTTATAAGTGAACTTCTCCTATAAAAGTATGATTTCGAGCTGTGATCCTCTAACTTTTTGACCATCTTAGGTCAGTGAACCAGATTTTTTTTATTGATTTCTGTTAATGCTGTACCACTGAACATCAAAGGCAATGATATTCCTTATGGAATATATTTTCTACAGTACCACACTGTTATATGCATTTATCATGAGTGTAATAACTAACATCCAATGCAGTTTTATCCTCTAAACTTCCAAAATCATTTCCCCCCCTTGTATAATGCGCATTACCCTTCTAAATTTGTGCCAGCCTTGACAGGGAGTCTCCACTCTGGGAGCTCAAGTGTCAGACAGTGATATATATTTATTGCCTAGTCTTTCCCATCGCTGACATGGCTGGCTCAATTTTCTGTGCAATCCCATTTAATTACAAACCAAAAGTATTAGCTAATTCAGCTATGAAACAATTATGTAATACTACAAATCATTAGCCAAACTTTTTCCTCCTCAGCGTTCAATGCGAGTGGTCTTTTAAAAAAAGACGGTATGATGTTTACATCGTAGTGTATCATCATTAAGGCACAATTTCCACAAAAAGAAGCTGGAATTAGGACTGTAAAGAAACGAAGTCAGTGCGGCAAAGGTTGACAATTTATGCAAGGCAGATTAAAGGCGAAAACACACATGCTAAACTCCCCAAGAGAAGATCCTCAAAATCAGTGGAAGTTCCTCATAGAAAATCTAAAGGCTGAACTGAAAAGAAAGTCATAGATTAAAGCTCTTCCAGTACGCTCTGCTTTTCAAGGTCACCCCCCCCCCTGATATGCGGTGCAGTTAGGCAGCAACTCAAGCTCTTCAATTAGTGGCACCTCCTTGCAAATTGAGATTCAATGCACCTCTTCAAACAGACGAGAGAGAAAACGATAAACACTTTCTCTCCCCGTGGAAGAGGGTGCTTTATCCTGGCGAGAGCAGTGATGAAAGAAAGCGAGTGAGAAAGGAAGAGCGGGTGAGGGAATCCATGGGCCCCCGGCTGAATTTATGCAGGGGGAAATGGAGCCACATTGTCTTCCCTTCAGTTGAATAAGCATTTATAAGTGCTGAGGAGTGTTAATGTAATGTGAAACTTGTATAGTACAAAGGCCGCGGGGAAGCCAAATGGAGATAGCGCAGAAAAAGTCATGAACTGCATCTCAAAAACCAAGCGTTAGCGTCGGCTGCTTCAAGAAAGGCTGTGGGTTTTCTTTGAATTACACCAATCTCAAGACGCTGTAAGAAATATCGGAAAACACTGAATTAAATACGTTTTCAGGGGAAAGCAAAACTTCTCAAATGGTTATTTGATTCCCTGAGAGTTTGTGGATTCACAACGCTAAATAACAAACTTCTCACTGCGAAGATTTGGCTTTGTTGCCTGCCAGACCCTTTTCTGTAGAACCTCTCAGATCCTGGAAAACTTTATGTAGAGAAACAGCCCCTGTTGTACCTTTTGTGTGCCAACTCCCTGCACATACCAACAAACAGGTTTAATAATGCTGGCCTTTGCCATGCATAATAAATAATGCTCTTTGCTGCTGCGGGTAAAGTGCATTAGAGAGCAGTACAGGAATATCACTTCATAATAAAAATCTGCTTTAATAAGAAAACATACAGTAAGGCTGTGTTTTTTGTTTTTTAGTTATCTAACAAACAAGTCTGCCAAGGAGTCCATGCATAAAACAAATAAACAAATTCTAAAATGGATTCTATTTTTTTCAGAAGTTAATGACAAGAGTGACAAATTAATGTACACGCACGCACGCACGCACGCACACGCACGCACACACACACAGATATCGCCGACTCATTTTTTAATTAGTTCAACCATGACCATATAATTTACAATGGAGAGAATTTTGTTAATATATTTTTTTGAGTCAAGTTGCTTTCTGCTCTGTAAACCCGTTTTAGTCAATCTCTGATGAGCTGTACATAAATAGCCCTCAAAGCTGATCCTAAAGTTTCTATAAAAGACAGAACAACTTTAAAAAGATAACAAATTAGTTGTTTTCTAAGAGGAAAACAATTTACCTAAGAGTGTTTGATGAGGGCTGTATTTCAAATTATAATTGAATGACCAAGTTTAAAAATACATTTTTACCTTACATTATCACCTGACACCTGACTACTGCTAACAAAATTCTAAAACGTAAAACGTATGGCTTGTTTTCATTAGTGTCATTTTGCATCCTTAGCTGAAACTAAAATGATATCTACTTACACAAAATGCCTGTTTCAAAATGATCACAAATGGAGCCTGTGAGATCGAGTGACAGCAAAATCCTCTGACCTGCACGCGAGATAAGAAACATCCTCGCGCAGACTGGTACATATTAGCATATTATATATACCAACATTCTGTCTCAAAACACCCACTAAAGGACACACCCAAATCTAGTGCCTTATTAGCTTTTATTGCCCGAGACATCAGTAATTGGTTTTCGTTTTCAATTTTGCGATAATAATTACTGTGTGTTCTGATGGCAGTTACGGTGATAGCGAAGCTAGTGACGCTTAATTAATTGATTTATCTCCGGGTCACTTCTCAACAATATCATTTTCCCTCCCATCTGGTGTGCCTATTGTATCTGATAAAACCACAACAACAAAGCAATCAGGAGCGGCTTCAATTCCTCACAACTTAACATTTCATCTAGCCATCTTCGCACGTTTGATCACGTTATTAGCGGTCAGCGTGAAATCACCTGCCCGGTCTTTTGGCATTTGTCTGCGCTAAGGTCTCATTGGCGCCGCTATCTCCCAGCAGCAACGTCTTATTGGTTTCATTGTTATGTTGCCCGGTGCACTGAGGAGGCCAAGCAGCAGGACTCTGCACAGTTTGAGACTCCAAGGGAAAGATAAAAAGACCACTACCATGATGTTGATCTCCAGCAGTGGTGTTGCCAATAACAATTATTGTCCGCTTTCAACCGTTACCAAAACCTGGCCAGCCTAATTTGAGCAGATAAGCACCTCTTCCTCCTCTTTCATCTCCACCCATTCATACAACGCTCCTTCAACCTACCAGACATAAGCTAAGCAATGAAACAAAGTCAGGGAGGTTTATAAGCGGTTTTCAAATACAGCACTCCTTGAAATAGATTTGAAGTGCACAAACGCACAAAAATAGGGGAGCGGTTTAGAAATTCAGTTCTCAAAACCAAAGGCGTCTTATTTTGTTCAGGGGGAGGGTTTTGCTGTGGGAGTGAGGCAAAATCCGGAAGGAATCAATAAGCTGGTCTTAAGGGGGGTAAGTTGTTACTGAGCTTTACGTGCCTTCATCTTCATCATGCCTGATGTAAAAAAAAACAGAAGGGGGTCAAAAGTGTACAGAGGGCGAGAACTCAGAGCAAGCTTAAAAATATACAAGCCACTTTGATGCGAGCGGCTTCAAAACACAAGCAAGGGAATGAGAGCAAAGGCAGAGCCCTGCCCTAAGACGATGTACAAAACAGGCCTTTCACTCACCTCTGCATGTCCCCTGTAGAGGCAGCAGTTTGTGCGATCCCAGCCCCGGGGAGCCCAAGACCGCCGCACACAACGTGTTTGTGTGAGAGAGAGCGAGGGACAGGCAGTGAGAGAGAGAAAGTGTGTGTGTTCAATCTTGTGTGGTGGATGATCTCTTACCGGAAGAGGAGCCTTCAGGGAAGCGCAAAAGAGCCTAATTAATCAAACCCAACACAGCTGTGGTACAGGTGGAACACAGGCACCACCAAAGAGGGATTCTGGGAAAAGACCAACCCCTCCCAAACCCGCCCCTGGACCTCCAGGAATACGACTCTCTGAGGTGTCTTTGGAATAGGTTTACTTCAATTGTATAAATGGATTGAGCTCTGGTGCACATTCAAGCCAGGCCCGGGTTAATTCCATGGATGAATGCAGGTCTGAGCCCTTACCTCCCTGTTACACACACACACACACACTCATTGGCCTCGTGTTCAGGTCAGGATCAATAGGCTGATTGATTGAGTAAGGATGGATATCTTGCCAGCAGATGGGGCATGGGTATGGGATTGAGCATGGAAGACACTGGCCCTCAAGAAACCAATCGATCTGACCTCTTTGGATCAATAATCCACTCTAGACTAAATGAGAAGCGTCTGGTGTCTAGAATAGCTTCACCTACTATCCAAGTGTATGAATGTATTTTCGGGGCTGTATGATAACTAAATGTGGAACTGATCAATTGATTGATTTCTGATTTTAATTAGTTTAAAACTAGTTTTTAAAACTTGCTTGGCATGCATATTAAAAGTTCTGTAGTACTTTGAGATGCCATTATCAATCAAACTGTTCTCTTATAATTAGAAATCAAACTAAGTGCCATGCTGCACTAACCCCTGACAAAGTATTCTCTTTATTATGACTTTTTAATACAAATCACAAGGGATAGCAATGAGCGAGTGGCTGGATAACTCTAGGTTTTCCTCCTCAAGGCATTTATGACGATTGGAACTACAGGTAGTATACTGAATTACACAACATAAAAATACACACACAAACACACACACACACAGACACAGACACACAGTGATTTGGGAAAGATGTCAACAATACAGCACAAACACACTAATTGGATAGTCTGCAGACTGTATCCTAATTACATCAGAATGAACGTTGGGATAATGAGATTTTTTTTTTTTCCGTCTTTGAAAGGTACGCTGTACTTGTAATTGCTTCCTTCTGTTTTATTTGTCTTTTAACTGTAGTTCATTAAGAGAGAGTGAGCGAGCAAGAGAGAATGGAGAATGACAGCGTCTCCATATTTTACACAGGTGATTATTATCCCAGGGCTTGGCAGGAAGAGAGTGCCACCCTCTGTTGGAGTAAGGAGCTGTTGCATGTCGAATGACTGGAGCAGCCATAAGGAGACACAGGAGGGTGACAACATTGGAATTGGAGTTCATTTTCTCTCAGCCTTCTGTTTCCCCACAGTAACATATGTTAGTGCTTCCCATGTTTTTAATGTAGTTACTGGAATTATTAAAAAAAAACCAACAACATTATTTTCCCCATGAGGCAGACACCAATATCTTTTCTCCTTAAAGCTAGGAAGAGGTGGTGATGTAACGGTGTTGATGTTGAGAGCTAGGTATAATTAAGACACAACTCCAGGCCGTGGGGCTGGTTATATATTATCGAGAAAACACAGTGACTCGTAAAATAGCGATGAGCTTGGTGTAGCGCCGACACGCTCCGTCGCCCTTGGGTTTTATTGTCTGGGGCAGTTCATTAACAGAGCAGAGTCCAAGACTTGCCACTTGCTGCAGTATTGACACGGGGCTGAGGCTCGGGGTCCCCCGACGACATACTTGACATCAGAGAGGGAGAGGTGCGTGGGGAGCCCACTGGGCTCTCGGACCCTCAAGGTCACAAACTGGTCTTTCAACACTTCACAGGTCTCTGTGGTGTGGCGACCTCTGGCTGACCTCTGGGCTTCCCTATTGACGAAAATGGAATGTTGGCCTTTTCTAATCCATAGCATCTCATTAGCAGTGAGTTACAAAGTGGGTTAGTGATTTTGAGGGTTTCAAAGCAAAAAGCCTGGAGGGAGTCTGGGGGCATGAACATCCCACACAGCACCTGCCATTCATGTAGGAGTGTCTCAATGAGGTATCTTTGATATACCGTGTTCGACATTTTGTTCTTCAATAGCACTCTATTTGCTAATCGATACCGCTAAGAGGCCGAGGTAAACGAGCAAAAGCTGATGATAATTTCCAACGCATTTCTGCTTTTTTAAATAGGGCAGAGTGCAACAGAGGACATGAGCTGGATTCAAATATCCAACATTGCACGTATATGCAATGCTCACTGATCCTCCAGGGTGCCCCTTCCCACCCAATCTAGCTAATTACTTCACATGATACTGCAAGGCTAGGAGCATCACTCTTGAAAGAGCAGTCTCTATAGAAGCTAAGCTTACTATGCACCCCCAAGCAGAAGTTTTTTAATGTAAACAGCATAGCTCTCTTTAGGCTGAAATCTTTGTATGGTGTTCAGCCCTTTCCCCAGTCAGACCGCGCTAGTCTCTGTAGCTCCTTAGAATTAGACTCTTAGTTGCGATGCAACACTTTAATGTGTGCTTGCCTCTGGCTAAGATCTAATTACCCTCTCGTCTCACCTCAGGGTAAAGGGGTCTGTAATTTCCTCAGCTCACGCATACGTGTAATCTAAAGAACAGATGACGATCAAAGAAGTAACGCCACGGTATCAATGTATCTGTTGAATAGCATAATGCTTCCTACAGTCTGAGGCATATAGGTTTAACAAAACAAGTGTTGCCATGGAGACTCTTTTCTCTGAACGCTCCGGCGTTCAGATGAACGCTTGGATGAAGCACAGCGCCGCACTCAAACGCCGGGGCCCGTTTTCTTTCACTTCTAAAACAGCAAGGTAGATAGTTTATAATTATTTGCCCCGATAGCGAAGTTTCTGCAAGGAGAGCGTCATTGAAAAGCCGCGCCGTTCCTCCGTGTGGCAAGCGGACCATCGATCTCCCCCACAACACAATCTCACAGGGTAGAGGTGAATATAAGCATGGAGTAATATGTTTCATTTGCGGCTCGTTTGTGATAAAAACTCGGTGTGGAACTTCCATTACGTGTAAGATCACAATTCTTTACCAATTTATTCTCGCTGGAGAGTGCAGGGACAGTGTCAAAGCAGGTCATTTTGACAGCGCTCAGGAAAAGCATTACCCCGACGGTATTGTCTGAAGGGCCGTATAATGCATTTTAAAGTTTGCGGTGTGCTGCAATTCAAGTGGCCGCCGGTGGCAGCCGTGGCTTTTTTTTCCCCCCAGTGTTACTGTTTACTCTCTTCTCCCAAAGAACAGATAGGTAGTGATTGAGTCAACACAACGGTGCCACTTCACAGTTGGTTGACAAAGCAGCTGATGAAGAATAATTCACTGCCAGCCACGGAGCAAGCCAAGAGCCCCAAAAACAACAATCCTTTTGCCAGCCCGCTAGCTATACACAACAGTGATCCCTTTCTCTCCTGCCAGTCATGCTGGCTGCAACAGGTGCTGTGTGTGTGTGTGTGTGTGTGTGTGTACTTTGAGGGCGCTCCATGCTGAGTTGGACAGAAACTCCAAGGGGCTGGCGTAGCTGTGGTCAATGTTAAAACGCAACAGGAAGTCCAGCTCTCGCATGTCTATCTCCTTGCTCATCAACAGCAACTGAGGGCAGGGAACACGCAGTTAGGGATAGAACACACGAACACACACACACACACACACAGACACAGACACAGACACACACACACAGACACAGACACACACACAGACACACACCTGGAAGGCCAGCTGTGCGGTGAAGGTGAGTTTGTCTCTCTCAAACAGCCCCCTGCTGATGTAGTTGAAGGTGGAGTAGGTGATGCAGTCTATGAGCGTGTTCACCCGGCTCTTTACGTCCTCGTAGGCCTCCGCCAGATCCACCGCCTTGTGGAACACCACGTTAAAGGCCTGAGAATGACAGGGAGCAGGAGACTGGTTGAACTGTCCATAGGTCATTGATAATAATCAGTGAAAAACTGATCAGTGAAACAAGTGTCCTTGTCAAGTATACATTAGTCATTTTTAGTTAACCAGAGTTAACTAAATGAACATAAGTGGGCAGTAACTGAAATAAAGCCTAATGGAAGATTATAATGCTGTGTTGTAGTACTTTGAGACTGGAAGGACGGGGGTGTATTTCGGCATCACACTGCCACAAGCTAAAATGTACAGCTCAGCTGGAGGCCATTTTCAAATCCAAACATTATTTGGGATAACCAGGAAGTGACTCTTGGTGGTCCGTTTTGATTTGTAACTGTTCCACAAATGACAAAAACTACAGGTGAAACCATTTTCACAACACATTTGAACAGGTAAGATAAAAGATAAAAAAACAACTTTTGCAGTTATGAAAAACCGGTTTTGTAATTATGATAATAAGAAGTGCTGTATTTTGATTCTTGAAGTGGTATTTTTATAGTGAAGATCTAATATAGTGTCAACCATCAGGGTGCCTGAAGTGTATTAGTGGATGCCGGCCTGCGAGTGGGTTATGTCTTACACAGCGAGTCCTCAACTTGACTTTGCTGTTACCTTGAGGCTGAACTGGTACATGGGGTTAATCTTGTTGAGGTCGTTCATGATGAAGTAGAGCAGAGACGCTCTGACGGCGACAGGACGATAGTGTTCTCTAGCCTCATTTATCTTAACTTCATTCACCTTCGCCTCCAGGACCTGGGAGGAGAGAGGAGAGGAGAGGAAAGGAGAAGAGAGGAGAGGAAAGGAAAGGAAAGGAAAGGAAAGGAAAGGAAAGGAAAAGAAAGGAAAGGAAAGGAAAGGAAAGGAGAGGAAAGGAGAGGAGAGGAGAGGAGAGGAAAGGAGAAGAGAGGAGAGGAGAGGTGAGGAGAGGAGAAGAGAGGAGAGAGGAGACAGAGTTTTGGTCTTGGTAGTCTGGTTTACACCACAGTAACAGAGGTATTGATCTGCCTCATGGCTCACTGAGCCTGTCAATCAACGAGACAGATGACCTGACATTCCAGAGAGGGAGCTTATCCCGCCCCCTCCTCACCACTAACCCACAACCCCCTCTGCCT
>OMKK01077607.1:0-11493 GCA_900302305.1 Polymixia japonica
GTTTTAAGGTAGTATGTGGTGTTGTAGGTATCTTCTGAACAGTTTTAGAGAACTGTCTTTTACAATGGCCATCTATGGAAAAAAAGCCTTTTGGGCTGCATGTGAATTTTAGGCTGCAGTACCACCATTGGCCACCATGACCTGGGGGCTGGGTTTAGCCCGTGGTTTAGCCCGTGGTTTAGCCTGTGGTTTAGCCCGTGATAGACAGTGATATAGAGATGGTTCATCCAATCACCTGCCAAGTGTTTTTTGAAAGTGCCTGCCCTTTTCCAAACAGTTTCCAATGAAGACTTCCCAGATGGTTCTGTGTAACAGAAGTTTGTATTAAAGATAAGGATGTCATCACTTTTGTTATTACTAGGCAGGTTTCCTCAAGCATATCTGCTCATTCAATCTTATAATGTTTAGATTTCTCCCAAGCTTGACTGAAGCCGCACAGCATAGACCAACTTCATGAGTATGGATGTTGTGTTGCCTGATGTTCACAGTCCTACCTGTAGCTGTCTGAATTTGAATTTACATTCAGACATTTAAATGTTCCTTGGTATTTTATTTTTAAGTTACTTAGAAGAACCAGGTAATGAAAATCATGAGTTGGCCCTGTAGCATTTACAGCACTTTGCTGTGGTAGTTTAACAAGATGTCATCATACAGTCAGAGTTTATCAGTAGTCTGTCAAAATTAAGTCAACCTGGTTCACTTCCGTACACAGCAGCCACACACTTCTGTTTAGAAACACAATGCAACTCTGAATGGGAACCAGACTCAGTCACTACCATGCAAGCAGGTTAACCATAAAACACCACACAGTACCGTCATGAAATTAAATTAGAAATAGCGTACACGGTAAGTTATTTTAAATAGTTTATTTTAAAAATGAAAAGAACGTGAAGTGAACGAAATACAAAAACGCCTGGGGGCTGTTCCCGATGCAGAGCTCAAAGGCGCATGTTTAGCATGTAGAGGTGACGTCACACACAAAAAACAAGGTTTTATAAAGCTCTGAGTGATTTTTAAAGAAATCGGCCTTCATGGTTAAAAATACATAATTCAAAGAGTGTTTAAATGTATTATGTGGTGTATGTATCTTCTGAACAGTTTTAGAGGACTGTCTTTTACAATGGCAGTCTATGGGGAAAAAGCCTTTTGGGCCATACGTGAATTTTAGGCTGCAGTACCACCGTTGGCCACCATGTCAAATTTGCTTCAAGGCTGAGACCTGACGCCTGGGGGCTGCTGGGGGCTGGTTCAGCGTCCAGTGTGACTACTTCCGGCCTAAGACGGAAGTAGCTGTTAGTAGACTCTCTCGTCGGCCGTTTACGGTGCAGAACATTTTTGGACCTTAAGTTCTGCCGTAGCATTGGCCATTTTCCTGCGCGCGGTAAATTAAACCCGTAATGTTATGGACATGGACTATCAAGATATATAGCAGTTGTTTCAAATAAACTGTTGCTGTCAGCGTTTGTATGTTATTTGTCTATAATGAATAGTTCTCTACTTCCCTACTTTCTAAAGTAGTAAGTCGGAAATGACACTAGGACCTCAGTTTGTAAAGGTAACTTGACAGAACAGCTAGTTAGGAGTAATGCAAGCAACATAGGAGCCTCAACCTCGCTACATCTGCGAACAATGGTAAGCAAGCTAAATTATGTTTGAAAACGTCGTATTTGCCCGATACAGACTCAAACTGTCAATTTCTTGTGTGGCCTGTTGACAACCAAATAACTCTCCACCTAACGTTATAAAATGTGTATCCCAGAGAAGGAGTCTTGCTCCAAGTCAAATTGCCAAACGGAAGCAAGCGGAGGACTCGTCCGAAGATGAGGCTTGGAGTCCTCAAGATGTAAGTCCAAATATACAGTAGTGATGGCATTTGAACCAGTGTTGTGAGATGACGCTTTCAGTCCTCAAGATGTAAGTCCCAAATATACAGTAGTGATGGCATTTGAACCAGTGTTGTGAGATGACGCTTTCAGTCCTCAAGATGTAAGTCTAAATATACAGTAGTGATGGCATTTGAACCAGTGTTGTGAGATGACGCTTTCAGTCCTCAAGATGTAAGTCCCAAATATACAGTAGTGATGGCATTTGAACCAGTGTTGTGAGATGACGCTTTCAGTCCTCAAGATGTAAGTCCCAAATATACAGTAGTGATGGCATTTGAACCAGTGTTGTGAGTTGCCTGTCAGATAGCCCCGACACATGCTGTTCTCATTTGCATTCTGATTGATATTAACAGTGAGCGAATGTTGATTAAATGTTTTGTAGTGTGAATTTAATACTTCACCATGCTTCTACAGGACAAAAGAAGGAAAAGGGATAACCAAATCAGAGAAAGCTATATTTCTCCATTCAGAAAGCCTCTGACACAGCTGACAATCCGAGCTGCATGTATAGAAGGCAATAAGCATGTAAGAATTATTTTCTTCTTCATTCCTTGCATATTGTAAAATTCTGTAATGGTTGTAATATTCTGCAATGAGTTTTCTCATTTTTAACACCTTTTCACAGGAAGCATTTATTCAAAGTATCCTCTCCAAACCATTCAAAATTCCCATTCCAAATTACACAGGTAAAGTTTGTCTTCTCATTACGGCCTCGCTTTCATGGCTGCAATCAATACAGAGTTAAATCAATTGCTCACTTTAATTAATGTCTGCAGGCTCATTGGGAATAAGGGCACTAGGTCTAAAGCGTGCAGGAGTAAGGCGGGCACTTCATGACCCATTTGCCGAAGATGCATTGGTTCTTTATGAGCCCCCAATGTTGAGTACTCATGACCTGATTAAAGCAGACAAGTAAGTGACAAGTAACAGTTGGCTGATATGACAGTTGGCGCACTTGAAGATGCATTAGGCATAGTCCTTGACTAAATCATATTTTACTTGTATATCTCCAATGAAAATAAGTTGTTAGTTAAGGAAGGCTTAATCCAAGCCAGCTATTAGTGTCACACTTGCTTGTTTTTGTGATGTGAAGAAATGTGTTGTGTTACTACTTTTGTCTTTGTCTTCCCTAAGGGAAAAACTACCAGTACATGTAGTTGTGGATCCAGTCTTAGGAAAAATACTCAGACCCCATCAGAGAGAGGTGAACCCTAAAATGTCTTACATGCACTTTAACAAGACTGTTTTGCATTGGTATCTAGTTTTGTTTAATAGGCTTAAAAATATGATTTATTTATTTGATTCAGGGGGTGAAGTTCCTGTGGGACTGTGTGACAGGAAGGCTAATTCCAGACTCATATGGCTGCATCATGGCTGATGAGATGGGGCTTGGGAAAACCTTGCAGTGTATCACCCTTGTGTGGACACTGCTGCGCCAGAGCCCTGATGCCAAGCCAGAAATAGACAAGGCCATTGTGGTCTCACCTTCCAGTCTGGTTCGCAACTGGTACAATGAAGTGGGAAAGTGGCTGGGGGGTCGCGTCACTCCAGTTGCCATTGATGGAGGGTCAAAGGAAGAGATAGACAGAAAACTAGGTAGTTGTTGTTCAATTGAAAGTTCACACTTTTTTTTAATTTATTGTTTTAAGAAATGCATGGTTTAAAATTTTTTGAATCAATTCTGCTTGTTCATACATTGCTTTGGTTTCTTTGGTCCCCAGTGAATTTCATGTCTCAGCATGGCTTGAGGGTACCTAGCCCAATATTGATAATTTCATATGAGACATTTCGACTTCATGCTGAAGTTCTGCACAGAGGGAAAGTTGGACTTATCATCTGTGATGAGGTATTTTCTGCACTGTATTTAGCTTTTTCATGCTTCCATTACAATAGCTGTTCCAGAAAGTTTTGAGTAGATGATATATGCTTACAAGTCTGCATACTATAGGGTCATCGGCTTAAGAACTCTGACAACCAGACATACCAGGCCCTAAATGCTATGAGTGCCCAGAGAAGAGTCCTGATATCAGGCACTCCTATCCAGAATGATCTGCTGGAATACTTCAGTCTGGTACACTTTGTCAATGCCGGAATCCTTGGTAAGGAGCCACACACAAAAACACAGTTAAAACAGGTGTTAAGCTGTTTCTTTTTCTTTTCCTTTTCCTGACCTGATGTTGTCCCCTTTGGTTCGTGTTTTTGGCTGGACCGCAACAGTGGAGCCAGCCTTATATACATGAATGTCTGTCACTGACTGACTGACTGACTCACGACTGACTGACTACATTACTTAATTTGAGTGATGAAGTTACACCATAGGTTGTTTGCAGTCACGTGATTCTGATGACACGTGAAATTCAGATGGAGGGCAGGAAGTGGAAAGCAGAATGGACGAGATGGAGGAAAGCCCATAGGTTTTGACATGGTCTTGTTTTTATTTTTTGTTTTTTCTTCCCCCTCTAATGTCAGGTACAGCCCAGGAGTTTAAAAAGCGATTTGAGCTCCCCATTTTGAAGGGTCGAGATGCAGATGCCAGGGATAAAGACAGACTATCTGGAGAGGAGAAACTCAAGGAGCTGATCAGCATAGTCAACAGGTGACTTTAAAGAGAAGTTTAAAGATTCTTAGAAAAATTTGATGTCTTTCATAGGACATTTCAAAACATTTAGGCAATTGTTTCATTATTGTGTTTCAGCCTCCTGTTAGTATGCCTTAGCAATGCTTTGCCAATTATTGTTGGTGAAACAATTGGTCTCAATATCAAATGCAAGCCATTACATTATCTTCCATGAAGGTGCACTTAAGCATTACAAGTAACCCTGAACTGCTCAGGAGACTGTTGTACTGGGCAGCTCCCAGGTGTGAACATGAACTGAATGTTTGTGAAGGTGTTGCTCAAAATAAAAAAAATAGAAATGTTCAGCAAAGCTTCCCTGCATTGATAAAGGTTTAAAAAAAAAAAAAAAAAAAAGTAACACTGGGTGACTCCAGAAAGGACTTGAGGTTGGATAAATACTGTACCCTAAATACGGCCAAACTAAGCCGTGCCTGGTTCCTCTGTGCATGGCCCTAGGCTCTCTCTGCCATACAGCCTGCCTTCAATCCCACCCTGCCTGCCACACTAATGTCTTCATAAGATAAAGATTAATAGTTTTTCCCATTTTAAAGAAACATTTTCAGACTTGCACTATCATTGCTAACAAATGCTAATGGGGGAGGGATTTCTCATCAACAAAAACATGTTCCAAACATCACACCTCACAAAGTTTACAAGAGTATATAGTATATGACAATATAGGATACATAAGTTGTCTCATTCATCAAATGTAAATAATAATAATAATGCATTGGTTTTATATAGTGCTTCTATAGTACACAAAGATGCTTTACAGAGGGAAAAAAAACAGACATGACAATTACAAATATGTAAAAATGTACATATTGATGAATGTTCTGCCTTTTGGCAACAGGTGTTTGATAAGGAGAACATCAGATATCCTCTCAAAGTATCTCCCCGTGAAAATAGAGCAAGTTGTCTGTTGCAGGTACTGTTCAATGTATTTCTTATGAAAAGTGTGATTCTGGAAAAACACCATTTGAAATAATTTACTATTTCTCTTAGAAAAGTATTGCTTGCATGAAAATATAGTACATAAAAACACTATTCTTTATGGAACATTTCATTGGATGTACAGTATATTGAAGTTATTAGCCAAATTCAGACCTTTTCTTACGAAATTGTAATATTTTTGAGTATGAAATGATAATCATTTTTGAAATATTGAGTTGGATTTAAAAATGAATATAGTGTCTAGGGATAAAAAAAACACCTCAAAATGTTTATTTATTTATATATTTTTTTGTCCTCATGTGTACATAATGTAATGTGGTTGTAACTGGCTTCCTACAGGCTGACCCCTCTCCAAACAGAGTTATACAAGAGGTTCCTGAGGCAGGCCAAGCCCATTGAGACATTGCAACAAGGCAAGATTAGTGTATCCTCACTATCCTCCATCACATCACTCAAGAAGCTATGCAATCGTAAGTGTCTAGACTGAGAAAGCTCGTTGTAAAATATTGTTTCTCACTGTTTGCTGTTAAGTCCGTCTCTGTTATTAGTTGTTTTGGTCTCTAAATGTAGGTTGTTCTTGATATAGAAATGATACCAGGGAGGGTGCTGATTACTGTGAATATAGTTGACATAGTAAAGTAGCAAAGTATGAGTTGATTAATTGGCAAATTTCCTCAAATAAGTGTGAAAATATAAGATTGCAAAAGTGGAGAAACCAAGAAAGATGGCCAGTTAGCTCCAATTTTACCACACTAGTTATCTTGCTGTGATTAAAGGACTCAAAAGCACAGTGGAAATCTAAACATTGTCTGAATTGTTTTATTGGAACCACCTGTTTGTATGTGAGTTATGATATTTAATCTCCTTTTGTGTCTCCAGACCCAGCTCTTATCTATGAAAAGTGTGTGGGAGGTGAGGAGGGCTTTGAGGGGGCATTGGATCTCTTTCCACCTGCCTATAGCACCAAAACTGTGGAGCCTCAGCTTTCTGGTAAATACATTCACCAAGCGCTCCATTAGCTGGCTGTAAAGATATCATTCATAACTGCAATATGGTGCCCACTATTTAAACACTGGCACACACACAGTAATCAAATACTGTAGATAGAAGAACATTTTTTAGTTCGTTTAGGTCAGTTCCGTGCACTGTTCCTGTGGCCATAGCTCTTATTCTGTTTCTTTTCCTAGCAATTTGGTTTAACATGATCATGCTAAGGAGAGAGATCAAGGGGATTTAAAAAAATATATATATATTTTTTAAGTAGGCACTAGGATCTAGATCTGCATAGATTACCCCCTGGATCTTGAAAAATATGCATTGTTCCCAAAATAAACATGGTCAAATAAATCCTGTAATGTACACGACATGGCCAAAAGTATGTGGACATCTGCTCATCCAACATCTCATCCCAAACTCATGGACATTGTTGCCCTTTAGGCCTCACAGTGGGCGGTCCAATTCATCCCAAAGGTGTTCGATGGGATTGAGGTCAGGGCTCTGTCCAAGCCAGTCAAGTTCTTCCACACTGATCTTGACAAACCATTTCTGTATGGACCTTGCTTGCTGTGCACAGGGGGCGTTGTCATACTTTCTTTGATGCTTTCGTCTCATACTTTTAGGAATGTAGTATATCTTTAACTTCTCATTGGAGAAGTAATGACCTGCCTTTTGTTGCAGGGAAAATGCTGGTGCTTGACTACATTCTGGCTATGACGAGGACCACAACTAGCGACAAAGTGGTGCTTGTCTCCAACTACACTCAAACGCTGGATCTCTTTGAAAAGCTGTGCAGATCTCGAAGGTGATTAGGGACAATTGCCTTTTGGGTGTGTCTGAATTAAATATATGATGCGTCAGTGAAGGGATACCGATAAACCTGCTCCTCATCCTTTACAGATACCTCTATGTTCGACTGGATGGCACAATGTCGATAAAGAAAAGGGCTAAGATTGTAGAAAGATTTAACAGTCCATCTGTGAGTAACAACACACGTTAATTGTGCTACCCTGTTCAAATAAAGGTTATAATGGTAATTATAATGTACTTTCAAGGGGAATTGTACAGTATCTAAATCTTTCTCTCTTTAGAACCCAGAGTTCATCTTCATGCTGAGCAGCAAGGCCGGTGGGTGTGGTCTGAATCTGATTGGCGCTAACCGCTTGGTCATGTTTGATCCAGACTGGAACCCAGCTAATGATGAGCAGGCCATGGCGCGGGTCTGGAGAGATGGACAGAAAAAGACCTGCTACATCTACAGACTGCTCTCTGTGAGTTCAACACAGCTGACATGGGTGTTTATGTTTATATGGGTAATAGAATTTGGGCGGGCCGAATTAAATATTTATTAATTTATTTATTTTTGTCATTGAGCTGGAACAGCATGCCAGAGCAAAAACAGTAAAGCAAGTTAAACACAAAGTATGTTTTGTTTTTAGGATATGACACAAATTTGAAAGATGTGGAAAAAGTGGGGTGGGGAGTGAGAGCGAAAAGGGGGCCATGTTTGTGATAACAGGGGCACCCCAGATTCTCATCAGCCTTTTCTGCCATAGAAGTGGATGCAGGACATTATGGATAATGTTGATGTTGACTGCAGGATTGATGATGTCATATAACTATCTTTACAGCTCAAAAAACGTGATTTAGTGCCGATTTGCCTTTTAAACATATCTGTGTTTATATCCTTGCAGACGGGGACGATAGAAGAGAAGATCTTGCAGAGGCAGGCCCATAAGAAGGCCCTGAGCAGCTGCGTGGTGGATGAGGAGCAGGATGTGGAGCGGCACTTCTCTCTGGGGGAACTGCGAGAGCTTTTCTCTCTCAATGAGGATACAATGAGCGACACACATGACAAGTAAGACGATTACTTACACTGTTACGAGAAGCGAGGTACTCTTGAGATATCTAGGGCTATACTCAATCCCTAACATTTAAGTGTGTGAGTATGTGCTAATTTGGCTAAGTAATGAGATTGAGAGAAGGCTGGTTGGCAGGGTGGTGTTTGGGGCTTATCTCAGGTTGGGTTGGTGGTATGGCTGGCTAGCTCAATCCAGCTCCCCATGAGCGGCCAGCCCAATCGGCATTTGGGTGAGAGATACTCTTGTTCAGGTTTTATTGGGTGACTGTAGGTTGTTCTGTGAACGACAACTCCGGTGGTTGTCAAATTAAGTAGGGAAACATCATTAGTCTGCAGTTCATGAGTAGACTGGCAGCTCGCAAACATCTGGGTTCAGTCCAGAGCACAGTTGATGGCACAAAGGAATCAAGTCTTGACAATCCACCGCACACAAACTCCACTCATGTGCACCTGGTCTCCTCAGTGATAATTGTTAAACCCTGCCCACTACAACCAACCATCAAACGGGAAAGAAGGAAATGGAAAAGTGCTTTGGAGAGAGTTGTGTGTCCACCACTCAACCAAAACATCTAACCATGCATCATTCCAAATACTTAATGTATATTAAAAAAAATGCTGTATCGCTTTTCTAAATGGCATCTTTTCCCTCCCTGTTGCGATCTTCTCAGGTTCCGTTGTCGGCGCTGTGTCAATGGAAGGCAGGTGCAGCCTCCTCCAGACGATTCGGACTGTACCTCTGACCTGTCCCAGTGGCACCACTGCTCTGAAAAGAGGGGCCTGAGGGACCAGGTGTTGCAAGCCTCCTGGGATGGTGCCGTCTCCTTTGTCTTCCACCAGCGCTCTCACGAAGACCAGAAGGGGGTGTAATGTAGCAAAAGGAGCGTTCTTCAAAAGGAGCTTACATTCACGTCGAGGTCTCGCCCTATCTTCAGTGGGTTTTGAGATTACTTTCAGACTACTGCCAATAACTTGAGTTCCACCTGTTGCCTTTCGATGTGTGCAAGTGGAAACTTGATGTGCTGCAGATTCTGCTCTTGGATCGTATTTCTGAACTCTACTGGAATTCCAAGATTGCTTCAATCAAAAAAAAAGAAAAGAAAAAGATTTTCTGTCCCTACCTGCCATTCTTGTAAATACAGATATAAATGTAATGTATTTGTTCTTAAACTGTAGTTTTTCCTATTACATCCGTTACTCCCATTTCTTTCAATGTGAAAGCATTGATTAAAACAGAAAATAAATAAATCCTATTATTGCTCCAAAATGAGATTAATTGAATTTCCATATATTGGCACCCACTCAAAGGTGGGTACAGTGGCCTGTACCGTTTGTGCCCAAAACAAGACCTCCTCCAGACCTCACTCCGGATTCCTCCGACTCCTCTTCCGTAGACCGTGGTCTCACATCACCTTGGACTTCGTTACCGGGCTTCCGCCGTCCCTGGGTAAGACGTATGGAGGTTATTTTGTAATGTGTTGGGAGCTACGGTGAGTCTGTCCTCAGGTTACCATCCGCAGACTAATGGACAGGCAGAGAGGGTGAACCAACAGCTGGAGGCAGCCTTACGTTGCATGACGTTCCCACCAACGCGGCTACCTGCAGTATGCTCGCAATTCTTTGATTAACTCGTCTTCGGGATTATCTCCATTCCACTGCTCACTAGGGTATCAGCCCCCATTATTCCATGTTCAGGGGGGAGGAGGTGGCGGTGCCTTCTGTCCAGGCGCACATCCGGTGGTGTCAGAGAACGTGGAGGCAGGCCCACACGGCATTACTACGAGTGTCCGAAAAGTCACAGGTACAAGCCAACTGCCGCCGCAGTCCCGCGCCCGTCTGTTCTCCAGGGCAGAGGGTGTAGCTGAGTGCTAGGGACTTACCACTGAGGAGGAATGTGGCACCACGGTTTTTAGGGCTGTTTGAGATTGAGACTGTCATACAGTATTTAGTGGATTGGGAGGGTTATGGACCTGAGAAACGATCATGGATTCCTTGGGCTCAGATTTTGGACTCACTAGGGATTTCCGACAACAAACCAGAACTAGTAATTATGCCAAGAGGCGTTCTCTGTTCTTGGTAAAAGACTGAGTTATCTGTTATCTTATCCCTCCCTATTAATCTTGGATTTCCTGTTTTTCTCCAGTTCCCGGTGTATCGATTCGGCTCATCGATCCATCTGCTTGCCTGCTTCCCAACCATTGCTTGCCTAACCAACTTCCCTGCTTGCTCATTCCCTCGACCTACACCTGTCTCTTAACTATCCGCTCGCCTACGCCCTTCGACCACTGCCTGGAACCTCGACTCAGTGTTTGTTTATGCCCTGACCTGGACTGCCTACCTACATTCGAGACATTATTTAATTAATCTATTCTTTTGTAATTAAAACCCTTTCCTTTATTTTCGATTTGTGTGTCTTTGTCGTGCATTTGGGTCCACGCCTATTTGAAACATAACAATAACTAGAGTTATCCTGGATAACTATCGTTTTTTGTGTGTGACGTTACTTCAGGGTGCGAGCAAAGCAGGCGCCTCTGAGCTCTGCATCGGGAATGAGCGCCCTGCTTCCTCTATTTGTACAGTCTGCCTTTGCTTTTATTAAGATATGAAGTATTTTACATGAGTAGCCTACCGGTATTTAATATGTACAGATGCATGTATTCTACAGATAACGTTATATATGGCCAACTCAGATAGTCTAACATTATATGCCATTCATCATTTTTGTATTTCGTTCACTTCATGGTCTTTTCATTTTTAAAATAAACAATTTAAAATAACTATGCTATTTCTAATTTAATTTCATGACGGTTAACCTGCTTGCATGGTAGTGACTGAGTCTGGTTGCCAGTCAGAGTTGCACTGTGTTTCTAAACAGAAGTGTGTGGCTGCTGTGTAGGGAAGTGAACCAGGTTGACTTAGCTTTGAGAGTTGAGTTTGAGAGTTGACTGATAATCTCTGACTGTACGATGACATCATATCAAACTACCACAGCAAAGTTCTGTAAATGCTACAGGGCCAAGGATACAGGTGTTAAGGTTTGATACCGAGGTGGACTCAAGAGCACGACAAAGAGACACCACGTAAGGAAAAATAATAGGTATTTAATTAACTCAAAAGGGGAGAGGCAAAAGGCGTAGGCAGTAGAGTGGTCGAGCATTGACGGGGACAGGCGGGGGGGGGGG
>OMKK01077607.1:11513-37878 GCA_900302305.1 Polymixia japonica
GGGGGGGGGGGGGTCGAGGATACGCGTGAGTCAGGAAACCAGGAGCTAGAACACAGAAACAAGGGTTAACGAGGAAGCGTGGAATCACAAGGAAAATACTCAGACTGGACCAGTGCAGAGCGGCCAAGAAGCGAACTAACAATGAGAGTTTAGATTACGATCTGGCGATGAGTGGCTGGAGCCCCGGAGTTGGCATACCGCTGCCTTGATGACCTAATGGGCATCAGGTGGATGTTAACCGGCAGACTGCAAATCCCGGAGACTGGAATCACAAACACAGGCACACAGGGAAACCAGACCACTGCATCGATACTATCATCTACTTTGTGATTAGTAAAAATGTAGTTAACTATTTACTACTGTATATAATATATTCAGTAGAGGCTGGTGACTTGGGATGGTCAGTACATACTATACATGTACAGAAATGAACCGTTTGGAGACAGCAAAGCTTGTTTCAGAAATTGTGTAAAACATCATTTGAATCTAAAACGTGTTACAGACATTGTAACCAAATCACAGCCATGTAGTAAAAACCCTTATAGAGGCAGTGAGAAAATGAGGGTCAAGAAACTAAACTGTTGGTCAGCATCATGTCTCCCTTCTCTGTGACACTGTACATATTAAACTCATGCTATTTTATTTTATTTTAATTAATTCAGAGTAGGCCTGTTTGACTCAAAGATAACAGCTCTGTCTTGTTAATAACTTTCTAAATCTGATAAAATCCTCTTACAAAATTTGAATAGGTTATTTACAATTTTAAAATTAAATTAGAAAAGAAAAAAAGCCGTGGCATCTGTAGGGGAGCATTCAATACATCTCCGGTATCAGCGATGCAGGTGGAAATGGGAGAAATGCCTTTAAGGATCAGAATTTATCAGATCAGGATCAGAGTGAAATGAATGCTGGCATACTGGGTTAATCTCCAGGGGCAACGTGATAAACATCCTGCCAAGAGTGTTTTAACAGATTACTGGGAACATAATGAGACAAATTTCACACGTTTTGGGTGGGTTGGTGATGCAAAGGCAGAAAACATAGGGTTATGTCAATTACACTACAGCCTCACAGTTTCAGTTTCTTCCATTCCTTCCTGGTTATCCCCCTTGCCAAGTATAGACCTCAACATACAGCAGGAAATGAAGGATAAGTCAAAGCAACTTCCAGTATGGCGCATAGTCCAGAACTAATTTGGTCAGCATTTTTCAGAATCAATGTTTATATTCACAAATGGCTCCAAAGATCCTGATACAGGGTGTGCAGGTATAGCGGTATATATCCCAGAGAGTGAGTGAGACATATATTAAGAAAAGCGTATCAGACCATTTGTCAGTATATACCACAGAGCTATTGGCAATATTATTGGCCCTGCAGTGGATAGAGGAGAAGGAAATGTATACATGTATAACACTGTTATTGCATTTCAGCACTAAAAAGCATACATTTTGGCAGCTCATCCGTTAGATCAGATATTATTAATGAAATATTCCTTATAATGTACAGGATGGAAATTAGGGGTATATCTATATGTTTCATTTGGGTTCCTGCTCATGTTGGTGTGGAGGGAAATGAGCAGGTGGATATTCTGGCCAAACAAACACTCAGAATTAAGCATGTAGACCTACAAATTCCTTTAAGCAAAGCTAAAGCTAAGACATTCATTAGAACAATCAGTATGGCAGGAGTACTGGGATGATAATGAAACTGGAAGACATCTATATAATATACAAAGATGTGTTGGTGCTGGGAGGAGGATGGTGGGCTGGAAACGAAGGGAAGAAAATGTCATCACTCGTCTGAGAAACAGGTCTCAACTATACATTATACGGAATAGGCAAGCACCCAACCGGAAAATGCACACATTGTAACCAACCAGAAACAGTCAAACATGTACTAATTCATTGTAGAAAATACAATATCGAGAGAAGTCACCTTGTTCAGACACTAAGGAAGGCAAAACACTATGATTTTTCATTGTCAGTTTTTTTTTATTTTTATAAAACAGCAGGCAAGATATATATTAGTACGTTTTTGAAAGAAACAAATTTAGATAAGAGAATTATAGTTGCTGTTTTTTTTCTTTTTCTTTCTTTCTCCGTATAACCTCTTTTCCACACTCCAGTCCAGTTGGAGGCGGTAATGCACCGACTAGATGGTTTTCCAACAATAAACATGAATGAAGAAGAAGAAGAAGCTGTGACGTTGTTCAGTTCATAGACAGCTATGGCTCAGTTGATATAACGCTAATGCTAATTACCAAAGTTGCTAGTATTTAAGTCTAACGCTGTAGCATCAGCCTGGATGCCTTGCTAAAGAATGCATGAAGAATATGCTGAAGAAGTCCTGCGGTTAGCAGTAAAGACTGCACCCAGGAGATCTCTAACAAGTCTGAAGAGGATTTGTCTCCATGTTGCCAGTCAACATGTTGCTGCACTGGACATGACAGCTCTTCTTGGTAACCTTGATTTGATTTTGCTATCGCCATTGTCATCGTGTGAATTTGTGTGTAAAGATCAGCAAGGCACTCAATTTAAAAGTGTCTTTCGTGTCATCCGAGGCGTGGGACAGTCATATCAGTAATTGTAAATTCGAACAATCCTCCCTCAAAGCTAACAATTGTCCCAGTGCCCACACAACCTAACCATTTAATGTCAAAAGGAGTTAGATTTAATATCACTTTATGAAGCAGCTAGATGACGTCCCAGACTACTCTTGGCTGTCTTTGTTCCAGTTTAAGGAGATAGATGCTGTGACCTTTTATGGTCACAACATTAGACTGAACAATTTTACTTAATATGAATTAAATGTGTGCATTTTATGGAAGTATTTTAATGTAGAAAATAACAAATAAATAGAATAGAATCCATATAAATGTAAAATATTATATTAAAATTCTCCTTTTTATAAATATGTATTATGATATTTGAATATCACAAACACGAAACAAACGTATACTTCACCATTCAAAATAAAACATCTATGAATAAGTGTTTAGTTTTAACAAATAATTAAAAGATTCACAAATGTTTTTTAAATATTCAAAGAAAATATTTTTTAGAACCAAATTCAGAACCAATTCAGAACCAAAAAAGTAATATGAATCTTTGAATATGCAATTAAGAATCCATTCTTGTGTGTGGGTTGGATTGCATTCATTTTTGCATTTTTGGGGGCTCATGTATGTTTTATTTTAAATGGTAAGGAGAATTCAACTCACAAATAGCATTTCTTGGCTACTGAAGAAGCCAAGTTGAGTAATATATCTGAAGTTGTCATGAAAATCTTTGCAATAGGAAGCCAATTGGATGCCTATGCATTTGATGACATCATTGACTAGGAAGTATGAATGGTTGGACTAAAGGCTGTTTTAAGGCAGGTTTATACATGTACTCTAACAGTGGAGACATGGAGAATGGGTTTGTGGGTGATTGTCACTCCCAGAGGTGCCGACGTGCACACCTCCCAAATCCTAACTTCATGTTGAGCCTCGCTGTTGTAACCATGCTGATTGGTTGAGCGGTGAAGGATTTCCAATAGAAGGATGTACAGTAGCATGATATGAACACACACAGAACCAAAACAGAACCACAGGCATATGAACATAAACACTTCAGGTGTGTCCTGTGTATTTTGGTTTCGTAACCGCAACACTGCCATCTAGTGTAAACGCACGCAATGTGGTACAATGAAGACTGACAGCTATGTGAACGACAATGTGAAGGGGGCTCAGAAATTCGAATTCCTCTGTCCAAGACTCTCAGCTATCTACATCACACAACAAAAATACACAATGGCGCAAGCGGGGAGAATCAGGGTTGTTCAACCGTATACAAACTTACCGACGCTGACCTTGAGCTTGAGACAGAAATTCAACCACAACAAGAGCGCCCTGCGGCCGAGCCAGCAGATGACCTACCTAGGGTTGCGCTTGAATTCTCACGCCATGAACACACGGCTGTCAGGAGCATGTGGAGATGTTATTGCGAGCAACTCGACATACATGGCCTATTATATGCCTTCCCACCCACACGGCTGATAATGCAACTTCTCCACAGGATCTGGACACAGCATTTATCAGTGATAATTGTGGCACCAGAAAGTCCGGGGTCCAGGTGGTTCCCAGACGTAGTTCGATTAGTGGTACCAGACCTACCCATGGCTCTGTATCAGGCAGGGGGAACCATCCACTCATGCCCGGTTCTGAGAGGGCGTCTCATGGTCTTGAGGTTGAGAGTGTGAGACTGAGCAGCATGGGCCTCCCAGTTGCAGTGGTCTCCACAATCCAAAATGCACGTGCCCCCTCCACATTGGCAGATATTTGCGAACTGGTTTGAGGCCAGAGACCTCAACCCATGTCTGTGCCCTCTGCAGGGTATCTTGGATTTGATTTGATTGGATTTGGCCTGTTCAATAGTGGTCACGCTGCATCTACCTTGGAGACCACTCTTGGCACACTGGATCTGTGATGCGATCCGCAGGGGGTATAAGCGATGAATCATGTTCCCCCAGGGGGTCTGAGGGCACACTCCATGAGGGGCATAGCTTCCTCGATGCCGCTTTTCAGAGGTGTCTCAATGGAAGACATCTGTTTGGCCGCCTCCTGGTCCTCCACGTCGACCTTCACATAATCATATCTTGGAGACATGACTGCTAGTTCAGTATCTCATTCAGTGCTTGGGGCACTGTCTGGGGGGGACCTCAGGTGAAACAGACTGAGGTAGTTTTGTTTATGTCCAGCGTGACGCTGGGCACGGAAGCTCGGTACAAGGCCCTTAGGCAGGAGGTACTCGACAGCGAGACACTTACTCATAGAACTGGACTTACATCCAGGTAACTGTTATTTGTTCAATACAGTAATGTTACAAAGGTTAATAAATGAACAATGGCCAGACACAAAACGGTCTGTCTTTATAGATTCTATTTGTGATTTTTGACACTACAATACGTCCATAGAATTCAGGTTTGGGGTTTGTTTGCCTTTCAAAGCACTATTTTACTTTGGTAGAATGTTTTCACTTTATAGCATGCTGTCCATGTAAGTTCAGGAGCAGTCAACCTCCAAAATTAACGGCTCTGTCGAGCAACACCACCATTGAGGCCTTATTCCTTGCTCTGCAGACCAGCAGAATTTATTCTTTAAAAGTAAAGCCAGGCAGATTACAAAAAAGGATGTATAGGTGACTACAGATCCCTTGAGTGGTCATTATTGGTGGTTGACTGTTCACAAGCTACTAAAAACGAAATTGTTGCACCAAATTGAAATGTAAATTAATGTCAGCCTAACTATATGTTTATACAACCCAGAGCTCCCAACATCCATAATAAAGGATCTCTTGCCTCATCTGAACATAAATGACCTGAATAGGCTCCAGCCAGCCCTGAATGACAAAGGTAAGTGCTGTAGTTCAAGTACAAAACAGTACTGTCTATTTTTTTATGAGTCGTGGAGTGCAATATGTTTGTGTTGTGATCAGAGCAATTCATCATTTCTCTTTGATCTTTTTATTATTGTTTTTTTGTATGCTTTTAGGGATATCTACCTACTCTGCATGGATTGCAATACTGCGAGAAATTAAGGGAGCTCATTGTGTAGGTGACAACATTTATTTGGGGGAAGGTTTAGATTATAATTCGAAATCAGATTTTTGTAGTGAAATCTCAAAAAACCTTACGTACATGTTTGTTGTCTTTCAGGTTGTAGACTTGCACACAGAAGAAGAGAGCAAACAGGAAACGGTGGACACATTATTTCAATTAATTTTCTACGGTTTCAAATGCAGAGGCATTGCCAAACAGTTCTCAAATGTAAATATCACATCCCTCCTCTTGGTTATGGCCAAATATGTGAAACATTTTTATCTCAGACCTTCCATATTCCTTCAAAGTTTTACCAATGAGCAGAGGCCTCTGTTGACCATCTTGGAGAAGAGTGTAAGGTGTGTTTATGTAAAACACCATATAGATGTGGCGAAGAGGGAGTCCCGCTATGCATTGTATGTCCTGCATCGCATCCTAGACCACGGGGAAGCTAAAGACCTCATTATATATGATCAAGATCCTATCATACTGGCCTGGATTCTTCATGCTAGGGGATCTCGGCACGCAAACCACCAACGCCACATTAAGTCTATGCATGGAGAGAAAGCAAGTTGTATTTCACACCACGCCAACCCCACGGCCACTGGTGGTGAAGCCAGTGCCAGCCTAGATCCAGAGACAACTGTTGAAGATGAAGGGAGTCTTATCACTCCATGTAAGCGTGGAAAGTTTGATTTCGTGTCTGGGGAACAGGAAGAAAGAATGCCAAAATCCCCTATAGACCCAGAACTTCTTTGTCAAACCTTCACTCCATCTGCTGGTGCTTTGACAAAGTCTTGCCCTCAGGGACAGATCCATTCACTGCAGATCAGGGAGTGTGGACGGAACAGCCTCGGCGTGCTGATACCATTCCTGCCCACATGGTTGTGTCTCCGCTCTCTAACTCTGCAAAGTTGCTGTAAGTCAAGTGGCAAATGTGCCAGTGTGAGGGCTGGGGGCAACTCTGGTGCTGGGACTATCCCTGTTATCGATGTCAGTACATGTTGATGGTTAAAATGGCTGATATTGAGACGTAATATAGGAGTAATGAATTTTCATTGTCTTTACGTCTTACTAGTGGGATGTGGGGCGAGGGGCAATGCTGAATGTATGCAGGGGAAAAACCGTGTGCATCTTTTACACTACGGTATGGGCTTATGAATAGGATGCCTAACGTGTGAGAAATTGCAGACAACATATTTGGTGATTGATGATGTCGATGATTTTTTTCTGTACAGCGATCTTCAGTGAGTTGGATGTGTTGACTTTGGCAAGGTCCCTCAAACAGCTGTCTGACACATCCAGCAGCTCCCTCACCGATCTAACCGTCGGTGTCCTACCCCATGCGGCCTTGATGGAGACCCTACTGGCCGCGTGCCCTAATTTAAGGTCGCTCTCAGTGGAGATCCATCCTGTGGCAGAGAACCTCGGACTACAGCAAACCAAGGTTGTCGACTCTACGGTGCTCTCAGGTGCTGTGCTGGGTGAATGTTCTACCAAAGTCAAATAATACTTGAGAAAAAGAGAACAAGGTTTAAGGTTTTATATTTGCTATACTAGACATTCAGGCATGCTTTCATGCTTTGAAGAACTTTTGGTTTGATATTTTGATATGTTACCACTGTTCTGAATATAGCAAATTAGTGGTAAAAAAAAGTATGGCATTTAATTAGTCTCAAAACCTGCGCACATATAAACCAGTATCCACGAGTGGACATGGAAACGCGAGGGAGCATTTCTGCTCTGCGTGCACAAATGTGGTCCAGCGAGCACGGAGCTGTGACGAGCACGAGCTCGACCCTCCCTACGTGCTCGCAACTACTTATAACGCTTGAGCGCTTGTCAAGTTGACTTTTGAGACTTTGGAGGTGGGGATAGAATAAACAGTGGCTCGCCCTTCCTTTGATCGGTCACTTTGAATACTGACTTGACTTGTCAGTTCCGTTTTTGGATTGAAGTTAGGCGCGGTCCTAAACACTGAACTGACATCAGTTTACCCCTAACCAATCACAAGGCTGATGTCACCCCCCCCCATAGCATTTGTCAAAACTATGTGTTGTGGCTTGAGCTTTGAGTGAGCGAAAGCCTAGTGAGCATAACCCACTGCCTTTATATAGCTGTGAATATTATCTTAGTCAAATGCATTTACTGACACTATCCTGGAAAGTTGAGTGTATTCCTTTAAGAAAAAAGCACAAGTGTTGGGCGTGACCAGATTGATTGTGACAACTCATGTTGAAGTATGGTTGTTAAAAAGGAAAAATGCTCCATTAGGGCTAAATATCATTAAGGCGTGTTCTAATCTTTCAACAGAGCTGCCTCTTGAAAAACTGTCGGTGAAAGAACCTCAAGTACTGACAAATCTTCACAGCATTACATCAGTTGTGAAGAACTCTCCAAATCTCACATCCCTTTACATATCAGGGATCAGGCTGTCAGCTGCCTCTTCACACTGTGAACTTCTCACCAGTGTCTCAGGTAAAACCTTTTCATTTTAAAGAACTGTAAATAGATACACATCTAGCCGTGGTGGACCCCGATTTGATAAGATTTAATCCAAGGGACCTCCACCTGAGAAGATCTTTTCTGTTGGATATGGTTACGGCTATTAAGATGTGTAATGCTGAGGATTGGTCACCAATGTCTGCTGTTGTCTGCCTAAAGTTGAATTTTAGATTCAAATGGGTAGATGATGATGATAATCATAACAATAATAACTTGTGCTTCACAGTTGGGAAAGTAAAAAGAAAATACATTAAAATGAATAAAACTGACAAAAAGAAACATCATAAAATAATGTAGAATATAATAGACTACAGGAGTTCAGATCATACTAGAGTACATACACGTGACTGTAACGAGTACAAGGGGCTTTTCCTCTTTGAAGTTGAAATATTTAACACATTTCGGGTTGCAAGCCTTGCTGCAAGCAACATCAAACAGATGAAACAACTGTAAAGTACTGTAAAAGAAAAGACTCAAGATGTAAATACACTCCAGCATCTCACTGGTCATTCAGTCTCTCCTCTCTATCTTCCCACAGCATTTCATCCACCTCACAAGTATTGTCAAGTTATTTTACAATACGACAGTACAGATGACTGTTATTTATGTAATATGTGTATCAGTTTATTGACTGTTGATTCCAGGCGTACATCATCTGCCATCACTATGAAACAATGAAACATGTTAGAACAAAGATAGATATCCTTTTATGTAGGACACTAGCTGGCATGGATTGTGATTTGTGATTTTCTTTGAAACTGATGGAATAGATTGTGCCCAAGATTTAGTTATCAAAATATTTTATTGCAGTTGCTATGTACGCATTCAACCGATCAGCAGTTTCTTGCCAGCTGCTTTGTTTATGGTGGCCATATTACTTTTCATTATTATGTGTTTTAATTTGTCATATATATACCTTATCCAGTAATAAGCGCTGCAACAACCCCTACTCCCTCAGTCCTGTTGCTCTTCGGCATGGTTAGTTACTCAATGTGCTGCAAATACAAAAAATGCCGCAATAACACATCAATCTGACAACTGTATCGATTGGATCCATGTTCGATCTGCCAGGCTTCTTAAGAATAGCGTGCACGCACAATTACTCAACTGCTTGAACCTGTCTTGAATTAGTCTGATTGCGTGAGTCTGAAATGACCTTTATGGAACTGATTTATCTCCAACTGACTTGTTGGGTTACGCCAAATAAGGTTTTAGAAATGAATCCCGCTTTTCTTAGCGCGCTAGTTGAGTGATGCTTGTGGGTTTTCATTAAACCTCTGAGCCAAATGTACTTTGAACAGTTGTCAATAATGGCCTTAAATTATCTTTATTTAGAGTCAAATCATCACTTAAGGAGGCTCAACCTGGAGGACATAAACCTGTCTGATTGTCTCCCTGCGATCCTAAGTCTTCTCAGAAACTGCATGTTGGAAGGTAATAAAAGGTACTTGACATATTATTGTCAGGGATGCATCAATGCAGAGGTTTTTCTCGAACATCTGGCTAATGCCAAACTAAATGTTTCTCCAAATTTCCCCAATTCTAAAACTGGGATCCAAGAGATCCACATGTAACCAATGACCTCAAACTAATGGTCATATTTTCTAATATTCGGTGAAGGAAATGCATACGGTCAGTGATCAGTTTTGGCTTATACTTAAAGTTTAGTTCTCTGAATTAATATTGGCAGTTAAATGCAATATTGGTACTTAACTACTAATAGGCAGCTCAATTGTTTTTGTAAAGCGTCTTTGAGCACTTGGAAAAGCGCTATAAAAATTTGATGTATTATTATTATTATTATTAATTATTCCCTTGTATCATGAATGGTGTTGGTTCACAACCAGTTTAGTGTTTGCTCAGTTATAAAGAAAAACACTGTCAAGCTATACAGTATAACGTATAACATATAACTGTAATATTTCAAGTTTTACTGACTCTAGACCATGGTACCATGGTATGGAGTACAAACAATAAACTCATACAATACAATACAATAATCAAGTGCAATGTTACATGGCAGAAATGAAATTGAACATTGTCATTTAAAAAGAGGCAAAACATTATTCAACAAAGCACCTAATTTACATATTATCTTTGGCTTATCTGACTGTAATAACAATATAAGTTTGAACATAGATGGACAATTTACATAATACTTTGGTAGGTCTTCCTATTTTCTACAATCGTTGGAGGGAGTTTACATTGTTATATTCGATACTAGATATTTCTCTAGGTCATTAATTGGTCCAAAAATTGGTACGAGACCAATCACCCAATCTTCAGTAATTGCACCAGAGCATAAAATCTTAACGGTGAGACATACAGTATACAAGCAGGAAAATGTATTAATTCAGAACCTGATCTATACCAGCAGCTTTTCAATTTTTCAAATTCAGGATCCCCTTCTTAATTTCCACCTCTGGGAAAGTGGCATTTAATGCACCAATATCAAAACTATAATTATGGCAAGCCACCTCAGGCCACTACTGGCCAAGTTTTATAAAGATTTAGTGTAAACCATCTATCATCAGATTTATTTACTCAACTTAACCTTGTTACATAAATAAATTACTATTGGTACAATCATATTTGCATTTATGGGACAGAAATAATTTGTGTACAAATCTGCATTCTTCCTGTCAGGGTAAAATGCCTTTGAAACAGCATTTATGCCTTGTGATATAAAACTCTTGTGAAAACCTATACTAGTATTTGAAATTCTGTCTTTTCTGTCACGCTCTCAGAGTTGTCGTTCAAGGACTGCCGACTTCTTGAAAGGTGCAGCGACAAAGAGGACTATTTGCGGCGACTGGTGGATTCTCTGAAAAGAGTGCCGTCTCTCCACTCACTCTGTCTGTCTCAGAATCGCCTTGGTAATGAAGTTCCTTCTCAGCCCACAGGATTCATTTTAGAGTTGCATTGATATTGGTACTTGTTTTGGAAGTCATGCTGATAGTTGGCTAAAATATGATAGTGTAAACATAATGTATACTAAGTTCTGATGCCAAGAGCCACAAGTAACATATCAGAAAAAAAAGTGACTTGCCTTCTACATTTTTCAAACACTGATCCATAGCGACCATAGGTTATATCTGTATCTGTAGGAGTACTCTGTATTGGACGATACTTAAAGGTTAGCACTTGAAATTGGTCATGACAATTTAAAAAATGGTATCGGTATATCCCTAGCTTATCATTTCATGTAGAAATGTTTCAACAATGGAAATGAATGTGCTTGCGTCAACAGCCAAGAGCATACCTATACTGGCAGAACTCTTCACAGGATCCTCACCAAGCACAGTGAAAAAACTGGACATCAGGCAAGTGTTGCAAAATTACAGTAACCTTATATTCCTTAATCCCTAGTTGCAGTACCGCGCTTCTTGTTGATACCCTTTTTCCGCAGTTTTTTTTTTTTTTCGTTGGATTGAAGACTTTTTTCCTAGAGGTCAACTGATTTATCATTTGGCTGATAAATTAGGGTCGGTAAGAAATTTTATAAACTATTGGTAATAGGTGAGTTTGAGTGCTAATTATGGGTTAAATGCTTTATGATGTTGAAAACAAAGAACTGTCTTTACAGACGCCGTTTGTAGGAGCTGTCTGTCAATAATTGCTTGGATGGCTTTTGCACTAGTTTTGACTGAGCGTTAACTGAATCCTTTATTCCACAAAAGCAAAATTCTACCTTGGGTATGTTAAACCTTTCAGGAGTTTTAGCTATACAATCCCAATTTTTATTATGTCAGCTTTTAGCACACATGCCTCGACTAGTATTCCTATTCCCTCCGGTGCTATCCTCATTTCACTCACTGTTCGGTTCACATATCTCACACATTCACATTGTCAAAATGAAACCTGCCTCGCTCATGTTATGGTATGACAACCAAGGGCGAGACAACAACAATGTTATTGGAATATCTATTCAACAGGAAATACAAGGCTAACACATCAAAGCTTTGCCAGGACTATCTGAAGTCTAAGGAAATGCTAGGAGCGTTGACTTGTGTAGCGTTCCCTCCACAGTCACCAGACCTAACCCCATTGAACATCTATGGGAACATTTGAAAAGGGAAAGGTGAAACATACTGTAACATTACAGGGCAACCTCTGGAATGTTCTCAGAGTTCTGGAATAATAATAATAATAATAATAATAATAATAATAATAATGATGTGGATTCTCAGATTCTGCACAAACTTGTAGAATCAAATCAGAATACAAGCTGTAATTAAGGTTAAAGGTGGACATACCAAATACTGAGAATACTTTTGACTTTCTGTTAATATTAGCAAAATGTTTTGACTTGTATTAGTAAAAAATGATGTAATCTCATTCTGATGAATGATGAAAAGGTAGTGAACATTTTTGACCTCACTGTACATGTTATACTTCTGCCATGTGTCCTGGACAGCTCCAACTACATTCAACCTGCTGAGCTGCTGGAGTTAGGGCAGCGATTAGCGAGGCATCCTCCACCACAGCGAGTGACTGTGGACCTCAGAAAGAACCCTTGGGATCGAGACCAGAAGATGTGGCACGCCGCACTGAGGAGCCTCCATCCAGCCTGTGACTTTTTAGTTGACGGATGGAAATCCAGGGACACAATGGCAGACCACATCAGCAATATGTAAACAAATGCCACTTAAATGCTGGATTTACATCACTGTAAAAACACTTCAGTAGCATATGTGGTTACAGATATTTTCATTGCTGAGAGAAGGAACCTAACGTTTACACAATTGTGTGTATCTCAAATCTAGCACATACCTCATAATGAAAATTGTGATTTGTGTCTCGATGGTCAGATACGGTGGTCACTTTTCGTCATGGACAAACATGGCTATTCCCATTTCAGGAAAGTTACAGGGGCCATAGCGAAGTAAATCTATATTTAAAGATGTTTTTGTAAATGGGGCCACAACATGGGACCAGTTCTATTATTTCAACTGATTATTTAAATGTCTTTTTGCATCAATAAATTGAAATTGAAAATGTCTTTTGACTACAAAGACATAGACCTACCTTGGAGTTATCCCTCTAAATTAGGCTTTCCTTGGCCACTACTAACTGAAAATGATCTTACATTGACTTTGGGAATGAAATGAAATTCTAGTAGAAGTCTAGAAGTCAGTAGAAGTTTTAATACATGAGACCAACATTCAATGCACATGTGAGCCCTCTGAACGTCTGTCTGTCTGGACACCGATCTGATCTGGATCATATACAAAATGATTTATGAACTGCCTCACTAAACTGTCTGATCGGATTTTAACCCCTTTCACACATGCAGTTTAACCCAGAAATGTTTTGGAACTTTTCTGCAATGGGGTCAATATTCTAGACAATGTACACTTTTACAATGTGCACACTACACCGGCACTTTTACCTCTCAAGACTGTTACCTTGCTTGCAGTGTAAACGCAACTTTTTTTTGTTTGTTTTATTATCAATTTATTTGCCACGCTCTCCATTTCCAGATAAGGAGTTGAAAATTACTTGGTAACTTGTAAGTTTATTTACCAATTATATGGAAAGTGCAGAGGCTTTCTTCTTGACCATTTGCAATGAGACTCCTAGTGTTTTACTTGATGTAGAACATAGGGATAGGTATCATTAGGATATTTTATCGATACTACTATTCTTATCAATACTGCTTATCAGTTCGGTATTTTATTGATAATCTTCTTGAGTATTTGGGATAAAAACAGACTGATTTAAGAACAGAATCAACATTGCTTTATTATTCTCTTACAACGGCATAGGTTTGATTTGGCACGTGATAGGGACACAAATTGGTAGGGGGTCTAGGGGTCATTTTGTAATTGCTTTTCCTGCAATTCTACACAGTATCCTATGACTGTAGGACTTGAACGCAATATAAGTTGGAAAATGATCAGCACAAACACTGTTAAAACTTTGGAACACAATTAAGAATATAGAATTTAGAATATTACCAGTATGGATACATGCACATCAGAAACATTTTGTACATTTGTAATGAGTATGTACCTTGTGCTAACTGACAATACTACTAAATTCCTATTTCAGTTCTGCTTTAATGTTAGCCAGCCGCTAATAATTTTCAATTAAATCTGCACCAACAATATGATATTGGTACCATAATATTATGGGCCACTGCAGGTGGCATTGCCTGTCTGTTCGACTTGTACATTAAATTCAAGTTATTTTCTTCTGTTGTGTTTGTCTGCTTTTTCAGTCAAGCCATTCAGCCAATCACACAGGTGCGTGTAAGGGAGGAGGGAGCAAAGTGAAAAAATAGAAAATCTTTCACAGCAGTGGAGGCTTTTTAGGGCCCGAGCACGAAAGTGCAAGGAACCTATTGTTTTTGTAAAGATTATTATTATAATTATTATTATTCCCCTATGCCATTGCATTTTGAGGGGATTGGGATGTTTGAAAACTCCTTAAATTGGCACACGTCAGAACTGAAAATTGCAATGTTCTGTAGTGATTGGGCTTGGATGTTTGGGGGCGCTATGGAGGCTGCTGGCCATGCCCAATGTTTGGGATAAAGTTGCTTTGATGTTCATGAAATTTGGTGGGATCATTGCTCTCATCATTCTGGACATAATACATTTTTTTGGTGAAAAACAAGGTTTTATAAGGCTCTGAATGATTTTTAAAGAAATCGACCTTCATGGTAAAAAATACATAATTCAAAGAGTGTTTTAATGTATTATGTGGTGTTGTCTTCTGAACAGTTTCAGAGGACTATCTTTTACAATGGCCGTCTATGGGGAAAAAAGCTTTTTGGGCCGTAGGTGAATTTTAGGCTGCAGTACCACCGTTGGCCACCATGTCAAATTGGCTTCAAGGCTGAGACCTGACGCGTGGGGGCGGGCCTTCACCTGAATGGGCATTGACTCCACTCCACACGCACACGCACACGCACCGACTGCACTACAACGAGCACGTCACCCACCACTGCTCCACAGCGCAATTTGAAAAACTATAGGATGAAATCCAGTACAAAAATCACGTAGGGCGTCTTTAAAACGCTGGACAATTTAGCAGTCAAATTTTCCATTTACATGCATTTTCATCACAATTGTTTAATTCACAATTCAACAATTTTATGACACCTATAAATATTTTTTGTTAGTCCCACTGCTGATATTTCTACCCGTAAAAGGACGGTACGTCCCGTTTACAACAATATTTCCAATTAGGAAACTGCCATCTGCCATCTTTGAGTCCACGCGGGGCGCAATCAACTCCACATGTTGTCCAGGAAGTTCTCGGTTTATCTATCTAACTCAATCTAGATTGCTCCAATTCATGGTAAGACGTTTATTTATTGTTTTGGTTGCTTTTATCGAACATAAGCAGTTTCTATATATTGATATCGGTTTGATGTCTTACCAAGTTGGTAGTTTAGTAAAAGGTTAACACTATTATTAGTGTAATTTGCAATTGCCAACTTAAACGTCATGTGTTTGGTTAGCCAGTCAACACATCTGCCTCTTCTTTGCTCTAGAAATAATCATAATGCCCCAAAATTAAACGCTCAGTGAAGCACAAGGTCAGACTGAGCAAACCTGTCAATTGTTAAATGCTAATGGAGGTACAGTCAGCTAGTTGGCAGCACAAGATGAGGATGACTACCCTCTCAGTTAAAACAATAGTGGTACTACTAACCCACTCTGCCCCCACAGGCCCTGCAGTCCCCAGAGTTGCGTCTGTGATGCTAATGGGTGACACCGTCCATTCCCAACCAAAAACACTTGGTCCAACAAGTGCTGACCAACCTGCCTCATCTACAGAGCTTATAGGTACAGCTTCAGCTCAGGGCAATGCCAGCACCACAATTCAAAAGGTAGTGAGTTTGGGGTCACAAACTACCTCTCCTTCTGTGGTGGTGGTAGCTAAAGTGCCCACCCCAGGAGTAAGTGCAAATGGGGAACCAATGCAGTTTACTAGGCCACCCTTGGCCCAGAAGGCCTTAATAACTCCAACCCCAGGAAGGACAGTGGTGATAGCTGTACCAAGGACCACAGCTCCCCAGCCATTAGCCCCGCGCCTGCCACAAACGGCTTCCCCACAACTTCCGGCAAATTTCCAGATACCACCAGGTGAGGTTTATTAGGCCAGTGTTTCCCCCTACAACTGAATAAAAACGACCTCAGATTAATCTACCCTCTGCATAATCACAAACATGATGATGTACAGAACAAATTTCCTAACCGACAAATAAATACTTCATTCATTCATTCAACAAGTACAATATACAGTGGCAAACTATTCAAACAATCCAATCAATTTAACAATACACAGGATCTCATGTAGCTATGCTTTGTGCTATTAAATCCTTTGTATTAGAGATTGCTTAGATTATTTGAATACTTTTATCATTGTGTATCAGTGTGCAAGTTAATATGGTGTACACCTGCTGTTTATTTACTGACTTCACACAAATACAGTATAAGATGGACGAGTGGACCCGCACTAGTACAATATTCAAACCACACATAAAGACAAAACATTTTCAATGCAGTGCAACAGTCCATGTTATTTTGGGAGGTTTATGTATGTCCATATATCAGATGTCCAGTATTTTCTGCCAGCTAGTTTGAAACACTTTATTTCGTATGTATATTGTACTGATTGTGTATTTTGTGTACGTGCGGTCTACTGTTTAAATGTCTGTCTCTGCATTGTGTAATCCGTAGTGTTGTTGAACATGAGTCAGTAAGGACTGTGACTGTGTGTTCCTTGTTGTCTTGGTAGTTTGTTGTCACAGGACAAGTCCTTCATACATTTCTGTACTTTACAACTAAGACCTTCTGATTTTTACTTTGTTGCGGTGTGTTGTGGAAGGTATGGTGTTGATTCGCAGTGACAGTGGTCAGCTGATGCTGGTATCCCAGCAGGCTCTGGCCCAGGCCCAGCAAGGACAAAGAGCTACCAGTGTTCCTGTGCCCAGACTTCCAGCTCCAAAGGTGCATCTCACACTCTTTTCCTGTGGATGGCTACACAATAAAACAATACTGATACTTTCTTGTATATCTTAAAGAATAACTCCGGCCATGGTGAATGTTAAGCTCATTTTCCTGCGTGCCCTCTCTCCCTTCTAAAACTCTTGTGGATCTTTCACATGCCATCATCAGAGAAGCTGTTATCATGCAACCTATCTAACCTGTCTCTCCTTCATTCAACTCCAAACAATATCAAAGCCAAGTTACTGAGATTGAAAACTATGTGTAGTAACGTAATCTATGATGGATGTGTGCATCAACAAAAGGGTTTGGTGTCACATAAAGCATTAAAAAGCCATTGACTTGTGAATGAAATGTAGTTCATATCCAACTAAATTTGAATCTTTTTGAATAAATGTCCACATTCAGAAAGCAAATGTCCTCTGTGGTTACATCCTGCCTCATTTCAAGCAGCTTAGTCCCTATGAAACGGATTAAAATGCAATGCTAAGTAAGCAAGTTTTATTCTTCAACTTGTAGATGCACAAATCATGACCTACTCTTAATAAATAAATAATTTCTTGGGCTTTACAGTTACCATGGCTGGAGTTATCCTTTAACACAATGCAGCTTTTTTTAATCAAATGGAAAGGTGGCTGAAATAGCCTAAAGTTGCGTTCAGACCAAACGCAAAGAAAATTTTTCAAGTCAGTGCATAGACATGAATTTGCGCCGGGCGACACAAATAGATGCGAGTTGAAAATATTCAACTCGAGCGAAGGTAACGCGAGGCGAAAATTCGCTTTGCGTTTGGTCTGAATGCAGCTTAACGGACAAGGTATTCTGAGCAGAATACTTGGCCTACAAATCAAATGACATGTCGGACTAAGCTGTTTTTACATTCAGACTAATCAATACCAATCATTCCATGTTTTTATTCACCTTTTTTGTGGGATATATTAAGTGGTTAAAAAAAAACATTCATACTGCATTTGTGAAATTTTTCTTAACAAATAAAACATACAATTCTATATTGTGTAGCCCTACTTTTAAGACTGCAATCCCACATTTTCTTTCTCTGCCTCAAAGTTCATACTACATTTAGTAGGCATTTTGCATTATTCTGCAATAGAGCATTTTGGAGTGTATTTCCAGGAAAATGTCAGAAAAAAATGAAATATTTTTACAGAACACACCATGCATTTCTGTAAATGTTGATGTTGCATTAGGAATGGAAATGAATATGTTCATGGTATGCAGTAAGAATGCAAAAACTATTTTGTAGGCAGTTTGCAGTAGTATGGGCTTACAGACCTGTTGCAGACAGTATGGGCTTACAGATCTCTGTTTAGGTGCTTCATGTGCTTAATGTTTCAGGATTCTGTCATCTTAACCAGCTTTCACTCATGTAAAAACAAAGGTATCTGCAGCAGCTGCAGGTAAACAGGCTGAGAAGCTGACAGTGATCAGAGTGGCTGTCCCTTCCAGTGTGCAAACAGCGACTGTCCAGAAGGCAGTTGTGGTTAAGGTAACCTCACACAAGGCTTTAATAGTATGGGTGTCAGAGGAAAAAGGGCACTCGTTGCTATTGGTTGGGCCAATTACAGCCTTGATAAACAACCAATAATTGCTGGATGTGACTGCTGGTTATGCTCTATGATGTAAATAAATATTAGTGTTCACAGATGCTGTTAGGCAGCACTTTGTGTTGTAGGCAAAATTGCTAATTTTCTATAATTGTTCTGAGAAATCTTAGAACCAACTGTTAAATATCTATTTCTAGCTATTCAATCAGTTTCTATTGTCATATTATGGCAATTTGATGGCACTAGCTAGCAAACATTCATCAATTGGTGATCCTAGCCCCTCTGGTACTGTTCCTGTCTCAATAACCGTTTGATGCACTATCTTTTGAAAAATGTGAAATGAAAAAACATTTTTTTTCTTTCAGAATAGTTAATACTATGTAATACTCACAAAATCTATCATACATTCACACAATAAAAGGAAGGCAGCTGATTTATTGACCTTATGACCTCGGTTGTATTTCATTTGCTCAGCTTCTAAAATTCAGTGTTGATAAATGAGAGGTACATGAGGTACATTTTAGAGGTGGAGATCTGATCTCATTGTAAGACATTACAAATTAAAATATATATATTTTTTATTCAGTGTCATAAATGAAAAAAGATAAAAAATTGGATGAAATAATTGGCAGATTATATTTTTCCTTGCAATTCATTTTTACATGATATTAATTTTTATGGAGCAATTTACAATGACTGCAACAATGCTTCAGTTCCTAGATCACCAATGTTACAAGCAATTAGGGCTGAACGATTAATCAAATGATCTTGGACCAGTGTAGATCAGTTTTTTGCAGAATATATTCTTTTTGTGTTGCTATTGTACAGCCTTATATTAAGGTGTGATTATTTGTGTTCAGGTGAATGGGGTCGCTCCCAAACAAGCAGTAGTCCAGCCACTCAATGCTGTGGTCAATCAGGGGACCCAGCCTTGCTCTCAAGCAGTTATTAAAGAAGCCAGCACTCTGAAGCACGCGCCACCCACCATTACTCAGGTGAGTTGACTCAGGGCCAGCTCGGGATGGTTCTTTCAAGTGCTAAATTGATTGACAATTGAAAAATATATTTTCCTGTTTCTATAGGCTAATTGAGTGGATTCAGATTATTATGTGGATTTCTAAATGCCAAAACAGGCTCCTGCAAAGGTATACGCAAACATCTCTGCATAGGGATGTTTAGAGCTGCAGCCTGAGAATGGGGCATGAAATTGTTGTCTTCCTTCACACCTTCAGCCTTAAATTTATGCGGCGACACAATAAACCATAGTAAACCATGTATCGGATAAGTCCCGCTCAATCGGTGTGCCAAGGGTTGGGACAGGGTTGGAAAAAAAAGTCTGTTTTTATCCGCGTGATATTGTTTACCAATGTCATTTGTGTGTTGTAAACTTGACATCTGTGAAATGTGTAAGCGACTTCTCTGTGGAAAATATAGTGAAAAGCCACCCAAGCAGACCTACGTGGTGCTAGTACCACCAAACAGTGAACTGTCTGAAAGACGGGAATTATCGACATGTTTTTTTTTTTTCAAAATTCAAGCAATGGGTGAAACAGTGTGTGTGTGTGTGTGTCCTGCTCAGTCCATTCGCCAAATCACTATGATTTGTTTGTCTCTTTTAGGCAATTTTTTTGGCTTCAAATGTACAATCTGGTCATATTAAAAGAAACTGCAATGTGGTGTGATTTCTGAAATTACGCAGGACTTACACAATAGAGTTATCTATTGATGAATTATTTTAATTTTTAATATTTTTTTGTTTTTTGTTCACCCAAACATTTAAATATAGTGCCAATCTGATGATGATCAGATGAGAAACAGAATGCATAGTAGTCCTCAGAGATCTTCAGTCTGACATGGTTTCTTTGAAGCAGGCTGATACTAAAAAAACACAGCTACTGGTACAGAGTTGTTTTCAAAAAATCAAAGGAGAAGAAAAGAAAGAGAAATCTTCTATGATGTCTCTGTCATCTATGTCTCAAAAATCTCCCCAAAAAACGCTTCACCCTTACAAGCTGTGTGTATATACAGGGTTTGAGGATACATCTCATTACATATTGTTCATCATGATTTAACATATTCATACAGTTTATGCATCACAGGATCATGTCTATTTTAGGTCATTTGACCTTTATATGACCTCTTACTTCAGGGCACAGTGTCTGTCCTCAAATGTTCTTGTTTTGCGAGAAGTCCCTTGTGGTTCTAATGCTTATTCGTCTAGCATCTCTTTGAAGTCGACCTGGATGATCTCAACCGCATCCTGTTGGGTTATTGAGGCTGCTTTTTGGGTTTGACATCTGTCATTTAACCTGTTTATTTGTTCAACTTTTCTAAGAGTGTTCACCAGATTGGCTAAAGGTGCATTGGCCATCTATAGGTCTATAGAACATATGTTACTTATGTAACTTTTGTACTTAACCAAACAGTTAAACACAGATAAGACAGACAGAGATTGTATAAATATAAAGATTGTATAAAATGCTTTTCCTGAATTTTATTTTATTTTTTTACCCATTTCTAATTTTAAAACATTTTGACAACCCATCACAACCTGTTGTGTTTTTGTCTGACTGACAAGCAGGGCTTAAAGTTCTCCTCACTGTGCTGGATTTCCGGCGTACGGCCGGTGCATGATGTACCACTCATATTATAAAGTTTCTGTCCCCCTCTAGTCTAGTTGGTGCAGATGCACCTTGTTGCTTCATTGGAATGCTCCTGGCTCTCTGCCTTTTGACCAATGCTCAATCCCTGCTTGTCACACACTGCAAGCATCTTCTAAATATCTTCTAAAACATAAGTCTTCCAGGTAGACCTTAATGATGACATAGGCCTTATCCTGTTTCCTGATGTTTCCTCAGAATTGTTGAAATTGCTGCTATTGAACATTATTATCACTATATTGTTTATCCCCTGACATTCCCCCTGTAGGAGACTCTGGAGAATGTGAAAAAGTGCAAGAACTTCCTGGTGACTTTGATCAAACTGGCCTCCAGTGATTCCCAGTCGGCTGACATGGCCAGTAATGTCAAGGGCCTGGTCAGGAGCCTCCTGGTACGTCTCTTTCCTTCATTGGGTGGTAGGTTATGGACAATGTCTCAACACAATATCTCAGAAACTACTAACCCGATTATGTCACTGATTGGCCCTAACCTTTCGTTATTCTTGCCACCACCATGCAAACATCCATGTGACGCCTTGATGGTAACTAGCAAGCATTTGTTTGTGATGAATATGCTGCCAAGGCAGAGACAACAAGCCACTTGACTTTAATTGCAAAATTGAATAGTCTCTGCTGGTCTGCAAAAAACCCAGTAAAATCCATGCAAACCATTGAAGGTGAAGAATTTACATTCAAATGTAAGTGTTGGTTTCTGCTTATAACAATTTTAGTTAAAATCATTAGCTAAAACTGTAATGTTAAAGTAAGCAATGTAAATTTCATGCTGGTGATGCTGGTGCAAACGACTCCTGGCCAGTCTCTCCATTTCTTCAAATGAATTAACAAAACCACGGTGACATCTTTCAACTCCATTGTAGCCTATACAGTAAGGTAGCCTAGCAGGTGACTGGGAGTAACAGCTGTTTTGGTATTATGAGAGTATGCGTGGGAACTGGCTATGACGTAATCAGTGAATCCTTCACAGTCTCATTTGGGGGGGGTTTGCACAGATTCAGCCTAGCCTTCGGTCCTTTAAATGACGTGGCCCCTGGAATGGGACACAGCCATTATTCTGTATCTGTTCCTGGCAGGATGGGGGTCTTGAACCAGAGGAGTTTACAACCCAACTGTATCGCGAGCTGAAGTCCACTCCACAGCCCTACTTGGTGCCTTTCCTGAAGGTGATCAGAGATCCAATATTCTAAAAGAGGGATCTTTTAGCATATGTGGAGTTGTATGTAGTCTATGTGTCTGTCCACCAACCTTTCCTCATAACTGCTCAAGATTAACAAAACTGCCATTTATCAAAAACGTACAGCTTAGTGGTACCATAGGACAAAAACGTATCCACAAACGTAACCTAGAAGGGCTTAGGCATCGGTGCAATGTTGCAGTACTCTGACTGCCCTGTTTAACCTCTTTATTCATTGGAGTTTTATGGAGATCATGTTTTGGCAGTGGTGCAGACATAACCTCTTTCTCCTTTCCTCTGTGCTCCTCTCCGATTGGTGGTAGAAAAGTCTACCTGCAGTGCGCCACCTCACTTCAGATCCCCAGTTCTTTATCCAGCAGGCAGGTCAACCCAAACTGCAGCAGGCTTTAATCTCAACCGGCACTACTACGTCCCTGTCCGCCAATATTAAGTCTTCTAACCCCAACACAGCCAGTGGGAAGACCCTCAAGCCCGTCCAGCTGGTAAACCCATCTAAATGGTTATTGTTGGTTATTAAAAAATAGTCTGTAATAAAATGCTGGTTATTTTGGAGGTTTGATGTTAATTTAGGGCTCAGTCATATATTTTTGTGTTCAAGTTATATTTTATATATATGTATATCTTAATTTACTCATAGGAATGTTTTTATGATGAACTGAATTTTAAGGAGCTGTTTGAGCTCAAAATATGGGATAACCTAAAATAAAAGATGCCAAAATGATATAGTGCCATTTCTGTGGTGCTTGGCGTGCGTCTCTATACATACATCGTTAAGACGTGCGTCTTGCCCACCCAATCATAAGTTCAGAGGAAAAAAAAAGTTTGTTCAGCCAATGGAAAAATAGCACAGAAAATCCCAGTACCATTTCTAACTTCTGATTGGGTGGGCAGTCTACAGCCCGCCTCCAAAGTCACCCACCGCCCACTCTTCTCAGCGTGTTCAGGCACAAACACACAGAGCTCTGAAGCACAGGGTCCGCACCATTCTTTTAAGGTAAATCAATCTGCCCTCCACTGACTCAAATCATAGGGTAGCAGCAAACTTCACTACCTCACAATTTCCCTGCTTCAAATTGTTTCTTTATAAATTAGAATAAAATACTACTTTATTAATCCCCATGGGGAAATTAATCTTTTGCATTTAACCCATCCAAACGCCCCATACACAGACACAGCCATAAGCTGGAGAGGTCTAAGGGCACAATGGCAGGAACTTCCATCTGATCTTGACTCTGACAACCCTCCGGTTGCCAGCTGTCATTTTGCCAGAGTTTTGTGCCATCTGGCCAGGGATTCAAACCGGCAACCTTTGGGCTACTAGACTGCTTCGCTAACCTCTGGGCTACCTACCGCCCAAGTTGCCCATCCATTATTTCTACCAGCCCACCCTAGGCTACAACCGGCCCTGGTTAAGGCTAATATATACTTTATGCACAAAGCATGGCATTGATAAAAAAAAGACTTGCTCAGTCAACCTTTTACAAACGTTTTACTCAATATCCCAGCATGGGGATATCTACTGTTACTGTTAGCCTCTGGTCTAATAATGTAGTCTAAAGACTTAGTCTCTGTAATGTTGCAGCTGCCTTGTCTTTTTTCTGTCAGCATGCCATGGCCCAAGGTAAGGCCTAAATCACACAGAGCTAACCACGTTTTAGATCTTCTTCAAATGAGTATTTTCATCAGTTTCTTAGTGAACTTCTTCCAACACACACAAGCCTTTGGAATGCAAGCTGCAGTGACCACACGTAAACACACCCAGCTCTTGGCACCTTTAACACACTTTCAGAACACAGCCTAGCCGCCACTCACAAACACCTAGCAGGCAAGCTAGCTATTTAGCTGCGAATAGCTAAAGGTTAATGTTTAAGGACATGGCTAATGAACTGCACGGCCAGCAAGGGGTTTGGTTACAAAAGAGATTTGACTTTTCTGTTTGACACAATGGAGCTTACCATCCTGAATGTGAAACCGAGGGGATGCAAACACGTGATCTCAAATATGCAAAGTTTAAGCCTATAGAGTGCTCAACCTGCAACAAGAAAACTTTCCAACACAATAGTCGGTGGCAGACACACCAAATCTACTTTCCCTGAGAGTGATAAGTGCAGTTTGAACACGGTCATAAGTCATATCAACCACAAGAGGGTGCAGTAAACCATCATTTTAACATAATGTAGAAACAAGCATGTATTCAATTAACTGAACTGAATGTAAAGATTTTGACCAGGATGGATATTTCTCATTTTAAAAATGATAAACATACATTTCTAGCTGGAAAAAGTTAATTTAGTACTTCCTTCTGCTTCTAAATGCAGGGGATCCAGTACCCTAAAGGAGGTCATCTAAGAGCCGCTGTGACAGCCTCAGCCCAGCCCCGAAGATGCATATCTGAGGACAACAGGACCACACCCAGAGGCATGGTTATACTTTCAGGGGAGCACCACCCAGGTACGCAGGGCGTGGAAGTTGTTAGCCCTCAAAACTGGCTTCACAATTTCAGTCACGTATAACTTCAAAAGTTCCAAAATGGTTTCTGGAATAGAAAAGACAGAAGAATTAAAAAAAAAAAAAATTAAAAACATCTGGCAACAATTAATCAGCAATTATTAAATCCCCACTTAAACCCTGTCAAGGAACACACTACACTCTTGCTCCAAATAATCTTCTTTTCCCCTGTCCATTTATAGGTATTTTGTCTCTGAAGCGGCCTCTTGTCCAGGATCCTCCTCCTTCGACTAAATGTGCATTCAGGGACAGTTTGGGATCCTACAAGTAATCATACAGTTCATTACAAAATGTTAAGGTCTTGAAAGGTTTCAAGTGGTCATAAACATTTGTTGATCCATTTCCTTAACAATCACTCATAGTGTAACCAAACTAAGCTCACATAGCTACTTGGGTTCGCTGTGTTTGTGTATTTTAACAGAGAAGATGATGATATCAACGATGTGGCCTCCATGGCTGGTGTCAACCTGAGAGAGGAGAACGCACAGATATTGGCCAGCGGCTCTGCCATGGTTGGCTCTGTGGTGCAGTCATGCCAGGATACGCCCTTCCTGTCCTCCAGCCCGCTGCTCACACACATCCTTCATGCTGGTACCCACAGGAGCTATACATAGACTTATACCACGGTCTGGATGAATGCTCGATTCTGATTGGCTGCTGGGTGTCCATTATCGGGTGATAATGGACACCTATACAGTTAGTTCGGTCAAATGGTCTGTTCACCTTTCATATCAATGCGCCATGGTCATTGTCTCAACATGTCTCTCCAGAGCTGTTTGAGCTCTATACCACTGTTAAGGGTTAATATGGCACTTTTTTAACTTGAGAAAAAAATTGAGTTGGTCAAAGTGACTATTTACATTACTCCTGTGTGCTCAGTTTATCAAAATAGCTGTTATTTACCATTTTTATTTTCACTTTCGGAGATTCACATGACAAAAGCCGTTTCCATTGACTCAACCGGGACTGGAAAGCGTCCCCGTTGCTAGGTCGTTACGAAGATCTCTCCTATTGGCTGGAGTAGTAAACTACCGTTTGCATTACGTTAGAGTCTATGGGTGTGATTGATTGTGTTCCAGGTATTAGTCAGCCCCACAGGCGTTTCCAGGGAAACGGATATAGCGCTGCCAAAAAGTTTTTGTATTCGGCTGGGAGGGGACTATTTGTCTTCGCGGAGTCATGCTTATAGAAAACTAGATTTTTGTTGCAACTTGCAAAACGCATGAAAATATAAATGAATGGTCTTGTTTTGTTGGTATAAGCGGGTTAATGCACTTCGAGGTGTCCATTATCATATATTAATGCACTTCGAGGTGTCCATTATCATATATTAATGCACTTTGAGGTGTCCATTATCATATATTAATGGACC